>OY757907.1:141601520-141759020 GCA_963585895.1 Sepioteuthis lessoniana | reverse complement strand
TAGATGATTATTCAATTTTCTTTTGGTAGGGGGGGTTGTACAATAAAAACGGAACATTATTTGTTAGAGCAAAACTGTTCAACTACAATAAATGAGAAAATAAAGCTATTTCCTTTTCTATTTGGCAAGTTAATATAGTGTTGTTGTCTGCCTCTTCCTCATAATATATAGTTAAATGATCCTACTTCTCAAGAGAGAAGGGCGCGTCGGGTGATGTAATGGTTAGCAAGCTAGACTAGCAAACCTTCACAAGTGAGTTCGAGTCTCATGAGGTGCCCCATTAAATATGGCCTTGTGTTACATCTAAGCAAAAAGTTCAGTAAATTACTACTTCTTAAGAGAGATAACTCCATGTATATTACATACTATTTATAGACAAGTCGACCACATTTTATATATCATCATCATCATCATCTCCCTGACCCTCTCTCGCCACTTCTCCCTAAACAATGATAATTTAGATACATACGAATTAACTTGGCTCAAACCTAATGACAGCCAACTGGAACCTGTTTGTGTGTGTGTGTGTGCATAAAGTATGCAACAATTCGTTACGAAGCTGAAAGACCCTCTGCAACACACACTTCTGAAAGAGTACTTTTGCTAAGGCATCATGTGATCGGAAATTCAAATGGAATCATTCAATGCTGAAGTCACAAATAAAGCGCGCTTTTCCCCCTATTTTGCTTGATGATCGTAAAAACGGGAGATTGTGCGTAGGGATTTATGTTTCTACTTTTTATTTTAACATTATATATATATATATATATATATATATATATATATATATATATATATAGCCATTTCCGTCTGATGATTGTGCTGACCACATGTAACTTCAAGTAACAAACTTCGAACGTTCATGATAATTTTTTTATAGATTTCATACTTATTCTGCTTTGATTAATAGCATCATGCAAACTTTTATTGTTTGCATTTCCCGTTATCCGTGTTATTATTATTATAATTATTATTGTTGTTGTTGTTGTTATTATTATTATTATTATTATTAGAGTTTTTCGCACCAGCTTTAGCTAATGGTTTCTCATCGGAATTTGAGTGACAGCAAGTTTTCTCAAGTCTCCAGGACTCTTCTCAGTATTCTGGCTGGTCTTAATAATGTTGTGGTTTGGATGGTCTCTTCTTGTTTCCTAATTTCCAATCCTCTCATCAATCTTTGGAGATTATTCCATTTGTACCAATTACAATTGGTATCACTGTAACCTTTATGTTCTATAGTTTGTTTTTTTTTTGTTTTGTTTTTTTTGTTTTTTGGGGGTTTTTTTTAGTTTTCTTGCAAGGTCCAAATATTTATCTCTCTTTTCGCTTTCTTTTCATTTTTACTCTGTGGTCTGCCGACACAGCACTATTCGGCAAGTTCTATTATTTCTTTTTTCTTTTTTTTTTCTTTTTTTTTTTTTTTTTGTTGACTATCACTTAGTCAGGTCGTCTGGCCGGGGTTAAGTGATCTGTTTGTATCTCAAAATCCCTGAGAAGTTTGTTTCATTCTCTAGGACGGATTCTGGGTTGTGCATATACCATTTGTTCTTATGATCAAATTTTGAATTTCTTGCATGATTCCCAGTGGATAACTTTTCCCACTCACTCGGATCTAGTCTTATACTCTTTTTGCGCTTGTTTGCTGCATTCTCTTATTATAAGATTGATCGTTTCGCCTCTATCTCCACATAATCAATATCTGCTATTTTGTTGCATCCTATCTATTTTTACATTAATTTTGAGACATTTTGAGACAGTCTATTATTCAGTTTTGTGGGACCATATCGTAGGCCTTTTTTTATTGTCAATCCACGCCAATTGACAATCCACGTCAATTTTTGTGTCTCGTTTTGCTGTCCTTGAGGATGTGTGAATCAATGTATAGTAGCTCTCTTGTTCCCAGGTGGCATCTTCTCTGTTCTTTGGGGAACAGTCGGTGGTTTATTAGCGATTAGTAAATCTCCTCCCTAATTTGTGGCCGTTAGTATTTCCCACATAATCAGTAGGCAGGTCAGTAATTGTTGGAGACAGTTGTCTTTTTTCGATGTCTTTTTGGATCAGGGTAAAAATCTTTCTTTTGTTCATCCATTCCGGTAAGTCTGTTTCTTCTGGGTATCTATTCATTTCGATATCTGTCATGGATGCCATCATGGCCTGCCGTTCTTCAATTTGGTTCTTTTTTGAGTGTTGCTCTGAGTAAACCGAGGTGTATTTTCCCCTTTGGACCTTCGAGTTTTTATGGCTCCTTTTCCATGTTGTTTATCCATTCGGTTTTTCTGTAATGGTTTTTTTCAATTCTCTAGCAAAGACGAGGTACTTATCTTTCTTTTCACATTCTTTCAAAGTCCACAATTTTGCAAATTCTCTTTTTTTGTAGTTGTTGATTATTATAAGGTCTAGTCTTCTGGTCGAGATTAGGGGATCTGTTTGTATGTCAAAGTCACATAGGAGTTTGTGTCATTTTCTAGGACAGGTACTGAGTTGTGCATATACCATTTGTTCGTATGTTCAAATTTAAATTTCTTGCATATTTCCCAGTGGATCACCTAGCCCACCCAGTCGTATCTATCCTCGCTTTAATATGATTGGTTCTTATGGCGCTGTTTTGTGCTGCTTTTAGGAGAGATTCAGTTTCTCTCTTAAACTTTCCTTTTCTTAGCCATATCCAGGTTTTGTCGTGTGAGATATTGTTTATTAGTCGTTTAAAACGTCCATAGAGTTGTTTTTCTTCCCATTTTTGTTTCCTAATTATTGTCATTCTGTTATCTATCGTGTTGTCTGTATTGTTTTTGATGGCTGTAATCAGTCCTCCATTATGTTTTTCATTATGTAGTATTCGAGTAGTTGTATCGATGCGTCAACGCTGGCAAGTCCTCTTCCTCCCTCTTTTCTTGATACATATAGTCTGTCAACGTCGTCTCTGGGATGTAATGCCTTGTGCTTGGTCATTAGTTTTCTAGTTCTTTGGTCTATTTGTTTAAGTTCATCTCTGGCCCACTTGAGAAAGGGTCCCGTATATCTAACGAAGGGTGCGGCCTAAGTATTTATTCCTTTGATAATTTTTCTGCAAGAGAGTTTTGTCTAAAGTAGTTTTCTAGTTCTCCTGATATATTCTTTTTGAATTTTGTATTTCATTTGCACTTGTTTGATGGTGTCAGCTTCTAAGAAGCCCAAGTATTTGTACGTTTCGTTTTCTCCGAGCGTTCTAATCTTGTCTTGATGTGGTAGTTCCATTCCGTCAGTCCTATGTCGTTTGCCACTTTTCATTACAAGCATTATTTTTTTTTTTTTACTCCATGCGAGTTTTTCACACAGGCTTTAGCTTGTTGCCTTTCACAGGAGTCTGTCTCCAGGACTCTTCCCAGAATTCTGACTGATTTCAACAATACTGCTGTTTGAATAGTCTCGATTCTTCCTCTAATTTCCGACTGTTCCAATCTTTTTTCGAATATTTTTCTTGTTAATTAGAAGTCTGATTTTCTGACTTGGATTCGGTGATCCGTTTCTATGTCAAAATTCCTGAGAATTTTTTGCATCTCATCATAGAATGGATTCTGGTTTGTGTATTTATGCCTAACTTCAAATGAATTCATTGAGAATCTCAAATTGGCTTTGGAGGGGGGGGAGACAAAAAAGAGGAAAAAGAAAAAAAGCAGAAGAACAGAAAAGGGAACAAGAAAAACAAAAAACACAAAAACATTCAAATAAAATCATAAAAGTAAAAAAGGCTAAATTTTCAAATGCAACTGAAATTTAGACCCATATTTCTTGAATTTACGATTCTCGTTTAATTTTTATTTCTATAAAATATTTAACATCTGTATACTTTTTAAAAAAATCAAAAAAGCAACAAAGTTTATCATACTAAAGTTTCTTAGTACACCATATTTAAACATTCGCAATAAAAAAAAAAGTTAATTAAATACCATTTGTAATAAGATCAATCCAAAAAGCCTGATCGCAGTAATTTCTTAAAAAAAGATAGTTAACCTAGTTAAGATAAAACTTAAGATATTATTTGTCTAAATTTCATTGATGAAACTTGATAATTTTTTATCACTTAGAGTATTCGGACTTTTATCTTCATTGTTATTTTCTCAACGTTTCGGCCGATATTTCCTTCGTTTTCCCAATTCACAAGATATGCGGAGTAGTGCTGGTGAAGAGCAAAGACGAACTTGTAAATGACGTTCTTTTATGGACCTCTACACATGGATGCGCCATTATTGACCGACCAGCTCGTAGCAGACACTAGATGCAGTCTAAAAACGTTTCGGACGATATTTCCTTCGGTTTCCCAACTCACAAGATATGCAGGGTAGTGCTGGTGAAGAGCAAAGACGAACTTGTAAATGACGTTTTTTTATGGACCTCTACACATGGACGTGCCATTATTGACCGACCAGCTCTTAGCAGACACTAGATGCAGTCTAAAAAACAGCCAGAAGCGATGAATAACGGGTACGGAGTGCAAGAAAGATTCAAGGAACTCCATACTGTTAGCGTGAATTGATGACATATATATGTGCGTGTGAGTATGTGTATGCATATATATATATATATATATATATATCCGGTTGAGACAAAAAGGTTTTAGGTATAATAGAAACAATTTCAAATTCTTTCTTTGATTAAAAAAAAATAATAATAAAGTAAATATCTCGCGAGGAGCGCCCTCTTGTGAGAATGCAGCTGTCGGTGGTTTTTGATATATACTAAGCTAAATTTAGTACTATGCAAGAATGGTACAAGGCCAACTGAATATGTCAGTAGACAATGTTATAGCAAATCAGTATGTAAGATGATCTGTGTTCAAAATCAATAATACAAAATGCTTGTTTTTACTTGGGTTCAGACGGTCACCACCAATATTATTGGAGGAAATATGTTACAATTTCAACTAAATGTGCTGACTCTCGTCCGGGTGAGATGAGATTTGCAATTTTAAGAAAAATAGACAACAGATGTATATGTGTTTTGGTATTTGTATGCACATACATATGTGTATATGTATGTGTACACACACACACACACACACACACACAGATATATAACCTGAAATAAAGGAATTTTTACCTATCTTTTTGTGATAGTTTCATTATTACTTGTTTCAAGTTTTTTTACAAAAAAAATATCATCAGCTGAGACGTGTCTCTTCTCATAATTGCATTTTTTAAAAGCAACAATGCACCTGTCATGACGGTGGGGAGTAAAGATTTATTAATTTTAAGTTTTATCTTGCTCTACTGACCAAAATTGAGCACATATCTGATTAATGAAAAAACCTTTTTAAAACCATTTGTATTCTTATATATATATATATATATATATATATATATATATATATATATATATATATATATATATGGATCATCTCTCAAATACACACACATGCATACACAGACAATCACTCACACATGAATATTTAATGTCATAAACACAATGATGCGTATATCAAAAAGTGTATTTGAAAAAATTGCAAATTATTCATACATACGCAATTTCTCTCTCTCTCTCTCTCTCTCTCTCTCTCTCTCTCTCTCTCTCTCTCTCTCCTCTCTCTCTCTCTCTCTCTCTCTCTCTCATACATGCCCGTGCATTATTCCAACGAAATTATTCTCTGCGAATAAAAAGAGACACGAAAGAAAATCACGTTATCTGTAGTATACGGGCTTTTTTTTGTCAGAGTCACTTTCACATACTTTTACAAGACATTAGAATATTTGTTTTCTTAAATATTCTAAGAGACTTTCACTTGTGATACAGGCTCTGTCAAATTGGCATTAAAGGTCATTAGAGGTCGAACAACAAAATTTCCGTTTCTAAACATTAAAAACCATATTCTTTATATCTGAAATTTCTCCATTTATTTTTCTTACGAATAGCGCAAAGGTTTATTATAATAAAACTAGTTCTTATAGAAATTTTCGGCGTTTTTATGTCATTCATCACTTTTTTATAGCGTATTATTAATTTACACACATTTCTGTTTCCCTTCAACCCTTTTGTCTTTCACAATTCAGTTTTTCTCTCTTCTCCACGTGACGATAAATGAGATCTCGTTTTCATAAAGATGAATGTTGTTTAATGATCGGGGATAATATTCTAAAATAAATTTCACTTATAAGATTTCTCTTCTCCTGATGTTTTAGCAAGATTTAAAAAGTGTCTTTTTAAAGCATTAACATAACACTAACCATAAATCCATCTAAAAAAACAACAACTCCAAAACAGAAATAAAAACACAAAAACAAAACAAATGAACACATGGTATAATAAGCTACGTTTGCTTGTCCCACATCGGCCTAGTCAGCCATCAACATGCCTGAAATCGACGTGGACAGCCTCCTTCATAAATCTTCGTTCGCCAAGTCTTGCCAAGAGACTTAAGAAAATCAAATGTATATTATTCATACGTAAGCAGTTTTTAACAATGCTTTAATTTCTTCACCGCCTTCTTCCGAATCTAGTTCAGTCAAGTATGTTGTCCTTTTGTAAAGTTTAGTAATTTCTCAGGAACCTTATAATTCCAATAGCTTTCTTTTTTTTTTAATTCAAGCTACTTCACTTCCCAATGAGACTGAGTTTTACCATGAAACAACAAAACATAAAGAAAGTCTCCTAAGATCCCTACTGGACTTATCCTTGCTCTTCTTGGTTGGTTGTTCTAGAGTTGGATTCCAAAGAAACTTTTAATAGTAGAATCCAATGAGAGAAAAATTAATATGTATCTTGAACCCTTTTGTCATTGTAAGGAACAACTTCATTCGTTCCGCTTTATGTATCCGAATATTTGTCAATAACATATATATACTTTTACATGTACAATTAATTTAAATATTTTTCCTTTGTTGAGTTTTGCTAAAAGAAAAAGAGTAAAGTCTATATATCGACTGTGAATAATACAACGATGGTTTCGAAAATATCGTTCTGATGATTAGAATATTTAAAATGAACTGCGAAAAAGAAGATATTCATCAATGATAACTCGTTGTAAAAATGTTAATCCCAGGAAAATTGTTATAACTTTCTTTGAAATCTATTACTTATTATTTGACTAAGTAAAGAAAAGATTTAAAATGAACAGATTAATTCTATAGAAAGTGAAAGAAAATCAGAAACTGCATCGTTTTGAAATGTGTTAATCAATGTTTGTAGTCAGATAATAACAACAAATTTCTGAAAATTTCCATCACTTATAATAAAGAATGAATTCTTTAAAATAATCGTTAACGCATGTTTTGTTTAAAGGCATTTTCGTTTTTGTTTAATATTGTTTTTTTTTATTTTTTCGTTATCAAAATCAGATATTTCCTGGAGCTCAAATCATATACATATGCACACACAGACACATACACACATGTACACGTATACAAAGTCTGTATTACGTAAGGATATTGAAGATATAGTTACAAAAGTTAGTTTTTCTGTCTCTTGGGTGAAAGCACCGAAGCTTACTAAAAAGATAAGAAATTGCGCTGTAAATTCATATAATTCTTATCTATCCTTTGATATCCAATGACGTATTTATATCCTTTCATAATGTGACGCTACTGTGCAACTGTTCAGCGGGAATAAATCAACCGCGTTCTGAAGGACATTATTTTATCCAAAAACACATGAATAATTGATAAAATGACGAATCATTTAAAATGAAATGACTGAACCAAATTTGCAAGACATTCTACACCCTCCCACCGAAGGATCACCTGCTGTGACTACATTCTCTTTTGTTAGAAAATCTATTTTGATATAAGAATGGTTATTTCTTAATGCATATTTGCGTTTAAGCTAAGTCTTGTTCAAGTCTCGTGAAGCATTCAATAAAATATTCAGAGAGGATTAAATTTACTAAGTCTTGATAAATAGATGAGTGTTCAATGTAAATGTTTATTTCAATCTGACCCAAAGCAACGATTGTGGGATGCGCACTGTGAGGCTGATAACTATGAAACTCAATAACTTATAAATTGTTTCCTCTATTGTCAGTAATATTTGTTTTGTTTAGTATGGCACAAGGCCACATGAACAGGGCATGCCGTGAGGTAGAGTTTCACTACACTAGTAAGTACTGTGTTTGTGGAATAAGAATAATTACTCGCTTCAGAATGAGATGAAGAGGAAAACTGAAGAAGCATCGCGATTGAAGAATAAATCGTGTATTTTTGAAGATAAGGAATATTGAGATTATGGTTTCTCCAGATTTTAATAAATCCTGCACTCTGTTTAATTCAAAGACAGAACAGCGTCCATATGATCGACTGCATTTCATATAAACCCTGAACTTTAAAGAAAGAAAAGGTTTATAAACAATAAGCATTTTGTATTATCTCAAACAAACGCCGTTGGGGGGAGGACTATGTTTAGTATTGATGTTGACATTCATAAGAGAAAGAAAGAAAGAAAGAAAGAAAGAAAGAAAGAAAGTTGTTGAGCGCTTTTAGTGGACTGCACACAATTCACAGAGTGGCAACATTCATTTGAGTGAAATTCTAAAAACGTGAAACTATATACATTACATTTTTTCTGCTTTTGCGTGAGAAACAACCGGCTTAGCAAATGACAATTTCAAGCCCCGGTAACGAAATTATTCCCGGTTTTAGTTTTGTTTAGTTTAGAGTAAGTAATGCCTTACTTTCATTCTTCCACACACTTCAGCTTGAAATGCGTGTGATAGAATGTCGGAGAATGTCAACTAACGGAAGAAAAAAGAAGAAATACAAACATCGAATCATAAAGGTTTTACAGGGTACACAAAAAGTGTTTTCAAGAAAGTTTAGCAGGTCTTCTATAAGGTTTTAAGGGAAAGCTATTCCAGAAAACATTTGACTTTTGTAACTGACAAAATTCATTTTTTTACAGAAATGGTTTTAAGACATTTTGTTAAAAAACTAAAACTTTATTAAAATATTTTTGAAGAGTGGAAATTTCTAGCGAAAATTTTTTCCAGCGTTGAATTTGATCTGTTACCAGCATTGTATTGTGGAACATTGTCAATGAACTTCGTGAGTTTTTGAGATTATATCTGCTTACTTTTCCGGCATGGATAATATTTAATATCAAATTCTATGTTTGATCTTCAATAATCCCAGATTGTCTTAGCTTCCTTATTTAACAATTGTTGCAATTTCGTCCAAGAGGCGAGAGGAACAATAATCTTACCTTCAACGTAATTTGCAATGCCTAATTTTGCAACCTCTTTTTTTTTTTACTCTTGTCGTTAGTCCTCTAACAAGCGGTTTTCATATTTGTATTTTTCTTACATAGCTGCACAGAACGTTATACAGAAAATTCTCTGTTTTGAAAGAAAAATGTAAATTACTGTTGTTTTACCAGACTTCACAAATGTTGCATCCCACTGATTGTTTTTTTTTTTCAATTCAACCGAAAAAGACAATTACTGTTACTATATTATAATTGTTATTTTCCTGATTATACTCATTTGTTGATGGATTTCAGTAAATAATGTGTTTCTTTGGAGACTGTTTCTTGTATGAGATATTTGAAATTGAAGAAAATAAGTAATAATTTGTTAAGAAAAGGAAAGAATTAAAATGATATTCAACTGGACTGTCCAAAAACGTTTGTTCTTTGTTGCTAGATTTCATTATGATATTAATTTTAATTAAAAAGTTATTCCACTTTTGGTAAAGGTATGAACCCCCTTAGCCCCCAGACATGGGTTAAATTGTTTCTCTACAATTATTGCGAAAATAATACAATAATTGGTTGAAATTGGATAATTTTTATTGATTGCTTCAACAGCGAAATGAGAAGAAAATAAGCAAGATTTTCGATATCATCATCATGTCACGCCATCAGCACGGATATCCCTCTCTCACGCCATCCTTCCCTATCGTTCATCGCTTCCGGCAAGTCCTCAGGGCTGCATCCCGTATCTACACAGAGTTGCTGTATGTATGTTCGAGTTGGTCGCCCTGCCTTTGCTAGACCATGTGAAGGTGTCCACAAGAGTACATCACTTATGAGCTCGTCCCTACTTCTCTAGCAGTGTCCCGCATGTCTGGTTCGTCTGATTTTGATAGTTTACGTGATGGGTGGTAGGTGACCGTACAGCTGCTGCTTTAATGGTTAGAGTGTTCGCCAATAGCCCTGGAGACCTGGGTCCAATCCCAGGTCGAGTCATACCAAAGACTTTAAAAATGGTACTTGATGCCTCCTTGCTCAACACTCAGCAATATTAGGTAGGGATCAAGAGTAAAATGGAGCAATCCAGGGAAAGAAGTAGCGCCCTCCCCTACACCTTGGTGTTGTAGCTATCGGAAAGAGAGCCTTCGGGTCACCCACGACTAAGTTTGCCAACTTTACTTTGCCCGCATAGTTCAGTCGGTAGAGGATCAGACTTTTAAAGAAACATCGTAATTTTCTTTATATTTTGATTTATTAATTTCGAAAAAGTAAAAAATTTGATTCAAACGAAAAACAAAAAAAGATGTGTACGACTTATAGAGAAGATGACGTAAAGGATTGAACTTGTCAAAATTGATTTGTGAAATTTCGAACTTAAGAGCTAAACAAATGCTCCACGGTTGAGTCAACAGTCAACCGTAATCATTTCAAGACACTACACAACACGAGAAATGGTTTATATAATGAAACCATTTAGATTTACGGTTGAAAATCATTCACGCCATCTTTTTTGTGTTAGTGTATGTTAATGGTAGTCTTTCAAATAATTAAATACAAAATTTACTTGATTGTCCATTTATATAGTATTCATCTCCATTTCTGGCTATGTTTATTTTTATTTTTGTTTTTTGTTTTTTGTGGTTTTTTATAATCGGCAATGCTAGATTTGTAAGATTCTTGACCACTTTTTCTTTCTAAGTCAAATTATCACTGGATGAAAATTAGTAACACCATGTTTTTATCCTGTTACCTAATTGATGACTTTTGTTACTGAAATGACAAGAGGGGCATTTAGTTTTAACAAACTTCATTGAAAATAATCGTGTTTGATTAAACTGTGGCAGTTGTTCTATCTGAAAGTGAATTAGCTTGAATTCAAAGGAGAAATCTGTCGAAATGATTGGGCGCCTGAGAAATGACTAAACTTTACAAATGCGCTTGACTGAATTAGATTAGGAAAAGAGCCGTGCAGAAATTAAAGCAATATTGAAAACTGCTTATATAATGACACAAACATCAAGGTGTTTGGGTGTGTTCATACATAACGATTGCCACATCTTTTACTCAGATGAGAGAGTTGCTCTCTCTCTCTCTCTCTCTCTCTCTCTCTCTCTCTCTCTCTCACACCCCCGCGCATCCCTAGTAATGACCTCCATCTCACTTCGGCTTCCATGGCCCGTTAGATGATTCTTCAGACCAGCTTTCGATTTCATAAGTTTCAGATATATATGACTGATGAAATCTGTATCCCTTATGAGGTTGATTGCATCTGATGCCCTTCGACCCTCCAGTCTAACACCAATGTGCCTCTTCAGTCGAAATGGTTAAATATTAACGGTAAGACGATGAGGCTGGTTTCCATAGTTGTCTTGCTTTTTATTGTTATCATGAGTCTTAATATGATTGACATAACCAGGCCATTGTTAACAACATGCACTCTGTCTGTCTGTCTCTCTCTCTCTCTCTCTCTCTCTCTCACACACACACACACACACACACACACATACAACATTTCCAAGACTGGATACAAGTTGGTTAATCAGCGTGCCTATCTCTTCGAAGAAGCGAAGATGACAGAATAGCTTGAAACAATGAGATATTGAGGCATCTGCACGTCATAGGATTATTGTGACAAACATTTGTGCAACACGATTACCACTGTAAGTTTCCATGATTAATTCCCAGTAACAAGCCAAGATAACAAGAAATCAATTTAACCACAGCTTTCGAGAGTTTTCCCTCTCATCATGATAATGGTGACCGTATGAACCCGAGTAAAAGCCAACATTTTGTAATGCTGATTTTCGTGACATCATGCTTACAGATTTGCCATGACTATCTACCGACATATTCAATTGGCCTTGTACCATTCTAGTACAGTAATAAACTTAGCTTAGTATATATCAAAAGTCACTGACAGCCGCATTCTGGCCTATCTCACAAGAGGGCGCTTCACACAAAGCGTTTCTTTTCTTTTTTTTTCTTTTTTTCTTTTTTCTTAATTAAAGAAAGAATTCGAAATCGCTTCTATTAGACCAAACAACTTTTTGTCTCAACCGGATTTTTTCTTAAATGATGTTTTATTTATTTTTGGTATTTCGTGAAAAAAAAACAATTTTGTGTGCAGTTTAAAGAGGCAAAATTGAAATCATATCGGTGCTATCATTCATAAAGCTATATATATATATATATATATATATATTGAAAAGTAAAACGTGAAATTTGCTTGAAATATATACAATTGGTCTTCTATAATGAATGAAATCAGTTTTGCTGATCTAATATCCAAATATCTTTAACTTTAACTTAAACTTTACCTCCAAGATTGAAATGTAGATAGATAGATAGATAGATAGATAGATGCTCCAAAGACACCAGAATCAAATCTGAAAATCTTTTTAAGGAAATAAATTCTTTTAATACTCTACAAGAATGTTTTTACTTCGATAAGATTATTTATTTATTTTCACTCTGGGTTCCTAAATTAGAATTATGAGCACAATAAGTCCGTTACTGAAGTTTCATACACTTTCTACTGACGATCGAGAAGTAAAAGTGGCCTGTCTAGCGCCTGCATAAAAAAACAAAGTTGGTGGCCTAAGTTGAGGGTGGCCCGAAGGCTCCCTTTTCAATAGCTACTACACCAAGGTTTAGGGGAGGGATCTACTCCATTCCCTGGATTGCTCCACTTTACCCTTGATCCTTACCTTATAATGTTGAGTGTTAAACAAGGCGGCATCAAGTAACATCTTTTGAGTCTTTGGTATGACTCGACCTGAGATTGAACCCCGGTCTCCTGTACCATTGGCGAACACTACTTATTAGGCCAATGAATCGGTGAGTGTCTACATAGTGTGTGGTTTAGTCACGTGATATGGTGTTTTTGCACGAGATATATGCGAAAGAATAACGAGGTAAAGTGTTAGAACAAGGAACATTCAAACGAGATTTTTTTTCCTTTTTTTTTTTTCGCTCTATCTTTCCAACAAGAGGAGAATCAATAATGGGATTAGACAGGGTCAGGTAGTTGATGACGTCACAGACATTTATTGCCATGTCTACACTTAGATACTAATTCGCTTCTTTTATTTAGCACATTGTTCTCAACTTGTTCCCTGTAGCATAATTTTTCTTCGAGACATAATCAGCAGTTATAGTCACTTCTTTTTAAGCTTAGTCCCCCTTTTTTTATTATATACCATTCTATTATGAGAGTTTTTCCGTTACATCCTATATTTGCCAAACATAGGACATTTGAATTTTAAATGTTCTTACAGATTACCATATTATTTTTAATAACACAAAAAAAGTTGCTCAATATCCCAAGGACAAAGCCCAATTATTATTATTATTATTATTATTATTGTTGTTGTTGTTGTTGTTGTTGTTGTTATAAAAAGCGAATTCGCAGTCCGGTTTTTATAACAGCAGTTGGATGAAACTTTGAGAGACAGAAAATAGTTTTTGCGGAAATGCTTTAATTCATGTTTAATAATAATAATAATAATAATAATAATAATAAACCACAAACCAAACAACACAAAGCGAACACTAACACAAGAAGAAAAAATAAATTTAGAAAATTTAAAGAGAATTATGAACGGGGAAAGACAACCTTATCGTCACTAAGAAACATAGAATGGAGAACAGCCAAGGCGGAAACGGAAAAATAGATCAAGTACTAACTTATATATCAACAAATAAAATAACCGAATTAAATGAACTAATCTAAGTAGGAACGAAATAATTTTGTGAAAAAATTGGGATCCCCTCAAAGAACACCAAAAAAAATCAAAACCAACATGGAAAATTCGACTGGAAACGCAAATAAAAAAAATCTACGAAAATAGGCTAAAATGATAATATAAAGGAAAGACGAAAAGGAAAAAGCAACACAAGGGAAATACAACTTGAGGAAATAAACCAGAATATACTGACGAAAGAAGGAAGATTAAAAAGATATCGACAAAGGGTAAAACAAAACAGACAAAACAGGACATTCCAAAACAACGAAAGGAAATTCTACCTATTAGTGGGGGGAGATGACACGAAAACCTACCAACAACCGGATGCAAGAGAAACCGAACAATTTTAGACTAGAATATGGCAACCAAGAGAACATAACAAAAAATCCGAATGAATAAGCAACATGACAAAAGAATTCGATGGACTCAAAAAAAGGTCCGAAAGCAGAAATACACATCGATTTACCCAGAAAGACACTAAAAAAATATCAAATTGGAAAACGCCAGGCCATGATGGAATACATGGATTCTGGTTCAAGAAATTCATCTCCATTCACGACAGACTAGCACTAAAAAGGAATTGATGCCTACAAGAAGCATACGTACCTGAATGGATAACCAAAGAAAAGATCACATTGATCCGAAAGGACCTCTTCAAGAGAACCGTCTTAAACAACTACAGACCCATAACTTGCCTGCCAATGATTTGGAAAATATTAACAGCACAAATAAGGGAAGAGATTTACTACTCGCTAAAAAGCAGTGGATCGTTCCCTTAGCAACAGAAAGGGTGCCACAAAGGATCCAGAGGCACAAGAGAATTACTTTACATAGATCAACATAACGAGAGCAAGGCCAGATGGAAAAATCTAGCTATGCCCTTGATTAACAACAAAAACGCATATAATATGGTTCCGCAAAGCTAGA
The DNA here is from genome assembly GCA_963585895.1 of Sepioteuthis lessoniana. Taxonomy (NCBI): domain Eukaryota; kingdom Metazoa; phylum Mollusca; class Cephalopoda; order Myopsida; family Loliginidae; genus Sepioteuthis; species Sepioteuthis lessoniana. The sequence goes on along the minus strand of OY757907.1, from coordinate 141,744,198 downwards.
TAATAAACTGCCTCAAAATGTGCAAAACATCAAATGAAATCATAAACTTTATGGAGAAACCCATGAAAAACTGGAAAGTGGAATATACAGCAGGAGGGAGAAACTTAGCTGAAGCGAAGGTCCAAAGAAGTATTTTTCAAGGATATGCTCTATCACCGTTACTATTTACGATGATGTCATTTAACCACAGACTCAGAAATTGCACAGCTGGATACAAACTTAGTAAATCGCAAGGAAAAAAATCAATCACCAAATGTACATGGACGACATCACACTGTTTGCAAAAAATGAAAAAGAACTTAAAACTCTAATACATCCAGTGAGAATATACAGTAAGGACATTGAGATGGAATATGGCGTAGAAATGTGTGTCTAGCTTGTAATTAAAAGCGGCAAATGACACCTGACGGACGGAATGGAACTGCTAAATCAAGACAAGATTAGAACGCTCTCGGGATAGGAAACCTACAAATACTTGGGCACCTTGGAAACTGACACAATCAAACAAGTGGAGATGAAAGAAAAAATTAAGAAAGAGTATCTCAGGAGAACAAGAAAGCTACGGAAAGCTATGTAGCAGAAACCTTATCAAAGGAATAAATACCTGAGACGAGTCCCTCGTAAGATATTCGGGACCCTTTTTTAAGTGGATCAGACAAGAACTTAAGCAAATGGACCAAAGAATAAGAAAACTAATGACTTGCATAAGGCATTACATCCCAGAGTTGACGTTGACAGACTACATGTATCAAGAAAGGGGGGGGAAGAGGACTTGCCAGCATTGAAGACAGAGTTGACACATCGATACAACAAAATAAAAATAACGAGAAAACAAAAATGGGAAGAAAAACAACTCAGTGGATGTTTCAAACGACTATTAACCAACATCTCACACGAGAAAACGTGGACGTGGCTAAGAAAACAAAACCTTAAGATAGAAACTGAATCTCTCCTAATAGCAGCTCAAAACAACGCCATAAGAATCAATCATATCAAAGTGAGAATAGATAAGACGCAACAAAATAGCAAATGTAGGTTATGTGGTGATAGAGACGAAATGATCAATCACATAATAAGCGAATGCAGCAAATTTGCACAGAAAAAGTATAAGACTAGACACAACTGGGTGGGAATGGTGATCCACTGGGAATTGTGCAAGAAATTTAAATTTGACCATACGAACAAATAGCATATGCACGACCCAGCATCTGTCCTGGAGAATGTAACACATAAATTCCTAAGGGATTTTGACATACAAATGGATCACCTAATCTCGGTCAGAAGACCAGACCTTGTAATAAACAACAACAAAAAAGAGAATTTGCAAAATTGTGGACTTCGCTGTCCCGGCTGACCACAGAATAAAATTGAAAGAAAGTGAAAAGAAGGATAAGTACCTAGACCTTGTTAGGGAATTGAAAAAGCTGTGAAACATGAAAGTAACAATTATACCAATCGTGATTGGGGCTTTTGGTATAGTGACCTAAGTATTCTTAAAGGGACTGGAGGATTTGGAAATAAGAGGACGAGTGGAGACCATCCAAACAACTACATTAATGAGAACGGCTAGAATACTGAGAAGAGTCCTGGAGACTTGAGGAGACTTGCTGTCATTAGAACTCCAGTGAAAGACCATCAGCTAAGACTGATGTGAAAAACTCTCAAGGTGTAAATAATGATAATAATAATAATAATATTGTGTGCGTGTGTGTGAGTGTATGTGTGATTTTCCCATTACATTCCTCTGCGTTGATACGTGTCGGCACTCTCATATCTGTGACCTTCAATGTACTTTCGGAGATATTGAATATCCTTAGTGTGGCACAAGGTTAGTGAAAGCAATGTTATAATTGGAACCAATTGATCATACGAAGCAGTAAATAGAAGGCAATCTCCTGATGCTTTTTATGATCACGTGCTTCAATTGCATTAGTTAATGACTTTCTTTCAGACCAATTTTTCAGCCGGCATCATAAAAAAAACAGTTACATTTCTTTAATTATTCCATTATAACATGAAGTGTAACAGTGCATTGCTATAGTAATTATTGGTCTCTAGGGAACGCCGCCTACCATCATTTGGCTGAGTAACTTTCATCCGGGTTATATTCATCAGTAGACGTGCACTCGAAAGAAGGTCGTTGCATTGGGCGCCTACTGTAATGCAATTGTTAACAAGCTTTCAATCAGACGACACGACCTTTGCATTTAAAACTATGATAAATTAGTAAAGAAAGTCTATCTTACATGTGAGATTGCGGTCTACAATTGACATTCACTTCAGGCTGAGATTAAAGTGTGATATCTGTTTTACTCCCTAAACCAGAACGCACCAAATAAACAAGATGCGTCCGATGCTGATGCTGAAGCTGATGCCTACGTGACACTAACCACATTTTTTCATTTGCCCATGTGTTGCATATTACAACTAAGGTGGAAGGAGTTTAAATTTTCATAGTGGAGGATTTTCCATTCGTGTTGGAGGCTGGTGTTCGAGCCCAGATAAAATACATTATTTCAAACACTGATTTTCAAAACAGGATAACACATGATTTTTTATTCTTTGTGCAGTTTATATAGTTACCTTATTGAATAACATATAAAATTTCCTTTTCCCGAAAAATAACTTAACAAATATCTCTTGGCTAGATGTAAAGCTGTATCAAGTAGGCTAATGTTTACTAAAGTTCTACTGACTACCAGTACTTCTAACTAGGCTGGCTTCTTAATACAGGATGTTTTTAAAAATTATATCATTTGAGATGTACAGGGTGCTTTTAAAGAAATTATATCATTTGAGATGTTCAGGGTGTTTTTTAAAATTCATATCATTCAGGGGGTTCAACAAAATATTTATGCCATTTCATAATCTAATAGGTTGACCAATTCTCGTTCAAATGAGCTCAAATTTTAACAGAATTGAGTACTTCCGGTAGCCGATAACGTATCTGTCAAACATTATATGAAAAAATTCCACTAACACCGCCGCGAATAACGATGGTTCAGGCGTAAGATATCCGACTGGCGCAAAAAAAGTCAGGTTTCGATCTCAGCTTGAAGCCTCACGCGTGTCTACCCGTCCTGAAGATTTATTATACAAAACAGTATGTCTGTAGATGACAATATTTATATCATCACCATTTTAACATTTTTATCGGCTTTAGCAACATATCCTGTTTGATCTTAACAGCTCCATCTGGTGATTTATTTTTTAATTCTGATATTAACTAAAATAATAAAGTTTTCTCTTTTCAATTCCATTATTAAATAGAGGTTCAATTTCTTAAACTTATCTTCATTTTTAAAATTTTTAAACAAAAGATGAATGAATATTTGATTTATTGTATTTTATCCACCCCAAAAATGATTTTTAAAATATCCACCTATTCTTATATGTGATATTGAGTTATCAAGTAGGCTAATGTTTACCGAGATCTCATAAACTGCCAGTACTTGATACTCAGCTGACTTCATCATCATCATCATCATCATGTCGCGCTGGTAGCAAAGATATCCCTGACCCTCTCTCGCCACTCCTCCCTATCGTTCATCGCCCTAGGCAGGTCTTCAGGACCACATCCCGTATCCTCACATAGCTGCTGAAAGTATGTTCGTGCTGGTCGTCCTGCTTTTGTACGGCCATGTGTGGGGGTCCATAAGAGTACATCTCTTATGAGTTCGTTCCTGCTTCTCCAGCAGTGTCCTGTATGTCTGGTTCGTCTAACTTGAATAATTTTCGTGATGGGAGGCAGGTGGCCGTACAGTTGGTGTCTTGTGGGGTGTTGCCGCCAGCACTTGTTCAAGATTGCACGCAGCATTCTTGTGTAATTGCCGTCTAGCTTCTTCTCCAGCCGTTTTGTTAGTGTCCATATAGTGCACCCATATAACAGTATCGATGTGACCGCTGCTTGGAAGAAACTGCGTTTCATTTTATCGGTTAGGTCTGATTTCCATATAATCGATAGCCTATTGATAGCTGTCCATGCTTTCGTTAACCTCGTTTCGATGTCCTTTTCGGTTGATTCGACGCTGCTTCCTAGGTAAGTGAATTTGTCTTCTAGTTTAAGAAGGGTTCCTTCTAGAGTGGAGATGTCCCCCGTTTGATTATAGCGCATATATTCCGTTTTGTGTGCATTAACATAGAGGCCTATGCCTGCGGCTGCTCGTTCCAAACTATGCAGTAGTGTTTCGGCTTGGTCGGGTGTATTTGCCAGTATCGCTATGTCATCGGCGTAGTCGGCGTCGGTAATTGTTTTTGCGGGGTACCTTCTGCTTCTTTTTTTCGTCAGCTCGAAGCCATTCTCTCTGATTTTGTCAATCGATGTTCTAAGTACGTAGTCTAGACAAATGATAAAGAGATACGGAGCCAGCGTGTCCCCTTGTAGTACTCCTGCTACAATGTCGAATCGAAGTATTCTATGTCTCCATCTGGTGATCGTACTTTTACTTTAGTGTTTCTATAGAGAATCGTTATTGCTGCTACGGTTTCTTTAGGTATGCCGTACGCTAGTAGGATTTGTTCCATCTTTCCTCTGTGAATGGAATCGAAGGCCTTGGTAAAGTCGACAAATATTAATGTCGCTTGTAGGTTTTTGGCCCGTACACCTTCAAGGATTCTACGGATGGTTAATATTTGTGAGGTCGTGGATCTATTTCTTCGGAAGCCATTTTGTTTTTTTCTAAGTATGTCGTCGATTTTGGGTTTTATGCAGTTTCGTAGTAGGGCATTGTAGATTTTGGCTGCTATGGATGTAAGTGTTATGCCTCGGTAGTTTTTAGCTAATCCGAGGTCCCCCTTTTTAGAGAAGGGGAGGATGCATCCCTTCGTCCATCTGTCTATCGGATTTTGATTGTATACTGCGTTGCAGTGTCGGAGCAGTATGTCGTCAAATTGTCTGGTCTTCCATACTTCCGGGGGAATCTCGTCCAGCCCTGCAGCTTTCCTATTTTTAATTTTTCTGAGAACCGAGTCGAGTTCTTCTTGTGTGAACGGTCCAAGTTTAATGTCTAATTGTTTACTTATTATTCTGATGATTGGTTCATGTGTTATTTTCGGTGGGTTTCCTAGTAGGTTTTCGAAGTGCTGTTTCCACAGTTTTATTCTTTCTTGTTGTTTTGCTGCTTTCAGTTTTGCTTTGGCTGTGTTCTTTCTTCTACTCACTTCGTTTATTGTTTGCCAGTCTATCCTAGATTGTCTATCTTCCACCGAGTCTCTAATCTTATCTATCTGATTTTGAATGTATTCTGTCTGTTCCTTTATATATATTTAGTTAATGAATTGCGAGGCATACTCCTCTTTCGAGGGTGTGTCCATTGATCACCGAATAGTCACGGCGAAAATACGGCTAAGCCTACGAAAAAACGCCAAATGAACAGCGACCACCAAATACTATGACTGGGCCCTTTTGAACAACAGAGATATAAGAGATAAATACGTATTAGAATTAAGAAACAGATTCGAAACAATACAAGAAAAGACGGAAAAAAGTACACCAAACGACGAATATGAAAGTTTCGTCAATGCGCACCTCGAGGCAGCAGCGAAATGCATTCCAACAAAACTCAAAACTAAATATAGAGTCCCATGGGAAACTTTAGCGGTGAGAGAAAAACGTGCACTAGTGAAAACAGCCTCCAAAAACTATCGAAAAAACCCAACAAGCACAAATTCTGACTTAATAATAATGTAATATTAAATGTCAATGGGGTTGGGTACACCAGAATAATTAGCAAACAATTAGACATTAAACTTGGACCGTTCACACAAGGAGAACTCGACTCGGTTCTCAGAAATATTAAAAATAGGAAAGCTGCAGGACTGGACGAAATTCCCCCGGAAGTATGGAAGACCAGACAATTCGACGACATACTGCTCCGACACTGCAACGCAGTATACAATCAAAATCCGATAGATAGATGGATGAAGGGATGCATACTCCCCTTCCCTAAAAAGGGGGACCTCTGATTAGCCAAAAACTACCGAGGCATAACACTTACATCCATAGCTGCCAAAATCTACAATGCCCTACTACGAAACCGAATAGAACCCAAAATCGACAACATACTTAGAAAAAACCAAAATGGCTTCCGAAGAAATAGATCTACGACCTCACAAATACTAACCATCCGCAGAATCCTTGAAGGTGTACGGGCAAAGAACCTACAAGCGACATTAATATTTGTCGACTTTACCAAGGCTTTCGACTCCATTCACAGAGGAAAGATGGAACAAATCCTACTAGCGTACGGCATACCTAAAGAAACCGTAGCGGCAATAACGATTCTCTATAGAAACACTAAAGTAAAAGTACGATCACCAGATGGAGACACAGAATACTTCGACATTGTAGCAGGAGTACTACAAGGGGACACGCTGGCTCCGTATCTCTTTATCATTTGTCTAGACTACGTACTTAGAACATCGATTGACAAAATCAGAGAGAATGGCTTCGAACTGACGAAGAAAAGAAGCAGAAGATACCCCGCAACAACAATTACCGACGCCGACTACGCCGATGACATAGTGATACTGGCAAATACACCTGACCAAGCCGAAACACTTCTGCATAGCTTGGAACGAGCAGCAGCAAGCATAGGCCTCCATGTTAATGCACACAAAACGGAATATATGTGCTATAACCAAACGGGGGACATCTCCACTCTAGAAGGAACCCCTCTTAAACTAGTAGACAAATTCACGTACCTAGGAAGCAGCGTCGAATCAACCGAAAAGGACATCGAAACGAGGTTAACGAAAGCATGGACAGCTATCAATAGGCTATCGACTATATGGAAATCAGACCTAACCGATAAAATGAAACGCAGTTTCTTCCAGGCAGCGGTCACATCGATACTGCTATATGGATGCACTACATGGACGCTAACAAAACGGCTGGAGAAGAAACTAGATGGCAATTACACAAGAATGCTGCGTGCAATCCTCAACAAGTCCTGGCAGCAACACCCCACAAGACACCAACTGTACGGCCACCTGCCCCCTATCACGAAAACTATTCAAGTTAGGCGAACCAGACATGCAGGACATTGCTGGAGAAGCAGAGATGAACTCATAAGAGATGTACTCTTATGGATCCCCACACACGGCCGCGCAAAAGCAGGACGACCAGCACGAACGTACATTCAGCAGCTATGTGAGGATACAGGTTGTTGTCCTGAAGACCTACCTAGGGCGATGAACGATAGGGAGGAGTGGCGAGAGAGGGTCAGGGATATCCGTGCTGCCAGCACGATATGATGATGATGATGATATTCTATTAGATATAGAAATAATAGACACGGCGATACGAGTTCAAATCCTGGACGAGACTGATTGCATTTCACATAGCACTAATTATCCAATTATTCTCCCTCCAGCTATGGGTAAATAGTAGGGCAGACTATGTTCTTCAGCCTTGGTGAGGCGACTAGTCTAGGAGAAGGAAAACTCTGAATTCAAACCTGTTAAACTCCGCTTAAAAAAATCGACCTTGTGTCATATCCTGCCCGAGCGGAGGGGTTAGGTAAATATCATTAGATATAGAAATAATTTCTATATGAGCTATAAATATCAGAAAAAAATAGAAAATGGACATGTGTTAATACATTACTGAATATCTATATATATATATATATATATATATATGCCAGATCAGTTAAGAGCAGAGACTACATTGGATGTTAATCTTCATTTTTAGAGTACAGTTTGTGATTGCACATTAAAAATGAAGATTAATGTCCAATGTAGTCTTTGTATATAAACTAATTTTATTTTGGTCTTTTTTATAATGCGAACCGACTTCGCACAGCCCAACTTTTTTATTCGAGACAATTTATCGCCATGTGGATCTGTTTTGATATTGAACTAGTAAAGAATTTTTCACTGACCCCGTGTCATACTAAGCCGAGTTTAGTGAATAGCAAAATTCTCGCTGGAAATACAAACAAATTTGCTTCTAATAAACACTAATGCTAAGTTGATTCTTGATTTAGACTCATTCTTACACCACTTTGGATCTTTCAGTAACTTACCTACTCACTCTCTCATCCATATATACTCACACTCACACACACACACACACACACACACACACATATATATATATATATATATATATATATATATATATATAAACTCGCCTACACACACACACACACACACACACACACACTCATACATATATATATATATATTCAAACCTTTTATGTAACAAGTAAGTGTAATTCCGGAGGTGCTTGTGGTGTAATGTTTATTGTCGTAGGAAATGGACACTGAGAATCAAGTTCAAATCCAGAACGAGGCTGTTTGCATTTCGCAGATACCCCTGAGAAATGTATGAATGCAACTATTCTCCTCCCGGTAATGGGTAATTAGTTGGACAGACGGTGCTCTTTAACTTGGTATTACAACCAGTCTAAGAGAACTCTTAATTCAGACCTGTTAAACGGTATTTCAAAATCAATCTTGTGTCATAACCGGCTTATATGGAGGGGTTGGGTAAATACAAATATATGAACTTTCCTGGGCAAATCGTTTCACTTTTATAAACGACTAATGTTTAAATGCCGTTAGAACTCTTTTAGAATACTGAATTTTACAGCAGGCGTTTACTTACTTTTTCCCATGTACCCATGATAACCAAACAGTTTTATAAAAGATATCATTACTCTTATGAATACATTTACTCTTTACACCTACATAAAAAAACATGATATAAAAAAAAACAAGCAAAACGCAAACTAATTGAAGCAGAAACAAGAAAAAAAAACGCTGTGTCAGTGTGTTAGGCGTGGCAATTTATTTAGCTATCAGTTATCTCCCTTTGATATCTGTCAGGTCCACCAGAGAATGGGAAACACGCTCATAGAAGGAAGAACCTAATTATAAGGACAGCATGTCTTTTTGTAATACGTCGTTCACAATAAAAATCTTAAACTCTGCCAACTGTTTCTGAAGATTCCATATCTAAGTAAATGATAAATTCTACCTTAGGAAAATTTGGGATTGAACCAAAAGTATTGTATTCGTTTTCGTTTTTATTAAGATAATGTTCTTATAATTATTAGGGCTGATGCGTTTGAAAATAGTTTTATGCTTTTCGTACTGCTCTTTGATAACATAAATTAAGTGTTCGATCTTCGTGCGGAGCTATAAGACATGGCACTAGATCTTGGCTTTCACTTAGAAAGTATTTAGAGATTTTTGAATTGTGTATCAAAGGAGAAAGTTGCTCACAAAGTGTATTTCATAATGTTTTTTGTTTTGTTTTGTTTTTGTTTAGTTTTTTGTTGGGTTTTTTTTTTTTTGGAGGGGGGAGGTTCTGGTTTTTGTTTTTACAGAATTAATTAAATCCATTGGTTGAAAAGTTTTTTTTATCATTACTTTTGTTAACAAACATTACCAACCAGGCATCGAAAAATTGGACCAAAAGCTGACTGTAATTTTTTTTGTACAAATGAGAATACTGTATCGTTCCAAATGCTGTAAGAATGTGACTTTATCAATCAAATGGACTTTAAAAATGACCAGCAAATCAAAATTATGTTTGGAACTTTTCTATGGAATAAATAATGAGGATTATTATGACACAAAAACAAAAGAATTTTATGACATATCGACACATTTAACAAAATATTTTCCATCTTAGAGCTAAGAGTTCTTTGCCGTCCGCTTTTACTGAAATATCTTGAATCTTTTGCTGAGATTTTCTTTCCATGCTTATCTTGCAAACGATAGATCTTCACTTGATGGTTTGGTTTCTCTGTTTAATGGCATATCAACCTTCGTGGGTTATTTAATGCTAAAGTCATCCTTCTAGAAGAACAGTAGTGATACTATTCGACCCATAGCTGGGAGGATAAAGGGGTTCATATCTTTCCCAAGAGTATTTGTCTGAAAGTGAACGTAATAGCGCGATTGGAGTTCGAACTCGCGTATTACGATACCGCTATCCATCGTTTTAACCATTACACCACGAGGACACCCCCTCTTCACGTGAAGCTTGAAGTCAAACTATTTGATGGTTAATTAAGATACCAGGATTTGAAACAAAAGGCGTTTTTTTTCTTTCCAAATGTAACTTAAAACTGTTCAAAGCAATTTCGTTCATTTTTTAATCTTCTACCGTTTCGTTTGATCAAATATTCTACAAGTTTATTAGACAATCTTATCCGCGGTTTTTAAAACATTTTTTTTTATATTTTTCATTTAAGCCATTGTTGTCAGTTAGAAAAGATTGGATGAAAACATTTTCAATTGTTCATATGTTCGTCAATGAATTAAAGAGTAAGAAATTCAATTCCCGTAGAAATTAGCATTTCTCCTTCAGCCGATAGATTCAACTGATCCAATGTAAATCCATATTCCTTGTCCGATTAAATGTTTATTAAGTTTGGATTAGACTGATACACGGCCATAATAATGCAGTGTCCACCAGAAATAAAATTCAACTGTAATAATGTACAGAACAAGCTTACTAAAATCGGATGATCTTGGTAAAAAAAGTTTTGTTTTCTCTTTTTGTCGAAGTCTTAAAACTTATCCGATTATTGTCTATCGTAGTAATCAGAATTTCTCTCGCAAAATACAATGTGATTCTGTTGTAACACGATGTTGGGCATTCGTTGTGTGGGTGTATGTGAGTGCCCGTCAGAAGATCCCTTTGTCTGTTTTGGCGCAAAACCCACACAAAGGGCTTGCGTACGAAATCCCCCACGTGACCGGAAGAGGACGAGGGAAGGAAGTTCCCAGAGCAGTCAAGAGAAGGAGGCAATCAATAGCAGTTGGGAGAACAGAGAAGTGGACAGAACAGGGCAGTCAGCAGCAAAGAGCAGGCGATTGCTAGGATGTGTGGACCAGAGGCCGAGTTGGCCAAAGTGAGAGGATGAGACAGCGTTCCTGGTGGCTTTGTAGGAATTTCGCGCGAATACACGCTCGCGATAGCTCACAGAATGCTAGGAAAGTGTTACAAACCTCCTTCTGAGCTAGCCCAAGTCCGTGTTTGCCACCCTCTCGGTTGTGTATGTTGTGTTTTGTGTGTCCGTTAAGAAATGTGAACTACCCCTGGCCGGAGATGAGAGAAACCACAAGACGATATAATGGCCATAAGAGCTTTAGGAGGTTGAGATAGTGGGGGTCGGCCAGTGGTGTATTGTCACTCTGTTTTTTCTGCCTCAGGTCGATGGATAAAGTAAGAGTAAATGAGCAAGTAATAAATATGCCTCGCAATCCCATTTTTTGTCAGAAGTGACATGATGTCTGCTTTGGCGTGTCCGTCTTAGATCATGTGTCCTTCAATACTTAATGCTGCAAAATGTTATAGAAATGTATGAACGATTTCACTAAAAAAAATGGCCTAAACTTTATTAGCCTATCTTAAACCGGTTCATAATAGTTGGGCTTATACAGAATATCAAAATCAAAAAACTCTGAAATGCAAGATTGCTTTGCAAAGCATTACTCTAACGTTTTTATTGATACGGCGTAATAGTTGGATGATAACTATTTCTTCTCTTTAGCAAATAAAGTGTAGCCAGAACAAAGAGGTTCAAAGTGATCGGATATCGATGAGCTAGTATCATCAAAACAAAGGTAATTTAATTCAATGTTCGGCCAGATCATATGAATGTTATCGGGAACTTTTCAAATCATCAGGTTATCCTGCTAAATAAAAAACAGTGATCTACGAATTATCTCTCACTAGTTGGCGTATCCGTCAACGATGGGTAAGTTGTAAAAACTTGGATTGTTGTTGGTTAGAATGACAATAAAATTATTCCTTAGATTCTTTAATTTTCAAGTTCTGTAAGATTGTTTATGGTTTGCAGCAGCATAGTTTCCAGCTGAGTATTGTTTATTGTTAGTGTCATCCTCTCAATATGGGGAACAATATCTTCGTTAAAATCTACCCCAGGTCTAATAAATATGCATACCAAATTTGGTAGCTCTATATTAAGCTATAGAAGAGTCTATAGGGAGGGGCAAACGAACGCTTCCCTATTATTTATGTCCATTTCTGATCAAATATCTTTAATAGCAAATGACAAATCCGTGCAAATAATGCAATATACAAACACGTGTGTCCTCTCCCTAGAAGAGTTTATATGAATATGTGAAAATGTGCTTGTGTGTAAGTGCCTATCTGGGTTAATCAGTGTCTGTGGCAATGTATAAGTTCGTGAATATATATATATTACTCTAACCCTTCGACCGGAAACAGGATATTTCGATTTTTCAACGGGGTATAGTCGGTTTGACTTCTCATAGACTGGCTGCCTTACCAAAAGGCTAAAACGACCGAAAAAGCCTCTACGCTAATACACTTACCCACAGCTGCAAGAGGAACTGAAGAATTTATACTTTTCTCAAGAGCATTAGCATGAATGAAACACTATCAGGTTCGCCTAAAGCTTGAAATCCCGTTACCGATTCCATTTTCGCTACATTAAGCATGCATGCATAAATATATATATATATATATATATATATATATATATATATATATATATATATATATATAGGCGTGTCATCACTGCGTGTATGTATGTTTGTATGAGCACATTTAGATGCATGTGGGAATGTCGTTTGATTCATGGGTGTGACACTCGAATTTACTTCTAAAATAGATCTATACATACTCCGATAGACTGATAGACAGACAGACAGACCTAATGTATATTATAGGGACAAACAGATAATATATATTATGAACCAAGCTATTCACTTTAATTCCAAGTTTCTTTTACACCATAAAGCTGTAAAGGACACATCTTATAATAATACTTTTCAGTAAAAATTCAAGCAGGGTTTGTTTTAGTTTGAAAAACAATTTTTAAAAATATCTTTGCACTGAAATAAATGGTCAGCGTTGCATTTTTTCTTAGTGTTAATACAAGAGTAATGACATCTTGGGCAGGAGATTGAAAAACAGGAAGAATTGCGAATTGATGCATGTTGAAAATGGAATCTTACATAACAGCTATTTCTGCTAGGCTAAAAAAAGGAAAAATAAAGATACTTCGCCGTAGAGCCAATTTTATAAACGCTTACTACTGGTGTGAGTTCGATCCTTGCGCGGTGCTCCACTCTTGTGATCTTATACTCAACTGAATTTATCTTTGTAAATGGGAGATTTAGTCAAAAGTAATGATTAGTAAGTTACTGTTGCAATTCACTACTACTGTAATGATTTCAATCATCACTGGAATCCTAATATCATGACCTTGTACCAGACTAAGCTATTCTCTACTGCACTATCTGTTTGAAAAACTTGGGGATTGGTTTATGGAAATTATTTTTCCACTTATAAAAATATCATAAAGAAATATATTTCTACACCAAAGGCAAATATGTATCAAAGTGTTTAAGTAATCTTATATGGAATTTAAATCCAATTTCATTATTAGCGGTTTGAAAAATGTAAAATCTATTTTTTATTCAAAATCCGATGTTTTATAAAGAAAACTGATAGAAAAGTCGTATCTTAATCTTTGAAGACTAAGATCTGAGTTTTCTATTAGTTTTTTTTTTTTTTTTTTTTTTTTTTTTTTTGTCGAGGTTGATTTTTTTGGTCAAATTAAGTTTTATTTATTAAAAAAACTTACTTTACAAACTTAAAATAAAAGAACCTTTTACTTATTAAAACATTAAAAATGCAAATGAGAAAAATTAAAGATTTAAGGAGAAATTGAAACTTGAATGCTGGATTTCCAAAAAAACACTAAAAACAATACTTAGAAATTTGAACGACAATCATTAGACATCAGCTGTGAATACGCAAAAATTGATTATAATGTACTTGGAAGATTCTGAAAAAGTATTGTGAATAGATTTGAAAAATTGGAAATCTGAAAGGAAATTTCCTTCAATATTGAGGAAATACTGGAATGCTAAAGATACTTACTGTCACTTTATATTCAATGATAACCACCAATTGCTAGTGATGTGAAAAGTTAATGAGTACAATATATAGAAAAATGTAATAAAATTAGATAGATAGATAGACAGATATCTCCCTATTGGCTGGGATGTTGAATTTACCGACCTCACCTTTGTAAAAAGGTAAGACCACCCAGCGAAGCCGCCTGTTGGTCGTGGGTGGCGACCCGTAACGCTGAGCAGTCCGTGACCCAGCAATCGAAGAGGTCAGATGACTTACAACATTCCATTTTAACCCTTTCTCGGTTGGATTGAAAGTCGAAGAGGCCTGATCCAATCAATTGGCTGGTCAAGCCCTCGTCCCCCATATGATTATTCCGATCGTATTCTTCACATTGTTCTCGTGACAAATACCCAACCCCTTTTAAAACCGTTAGAAAGCGGTGGCTGAGAGTCAATTGTACTGAGGTTGCATGACCTGTGTGCAAACAAATGATTAATATCAAATAGAATTATTTGTATTAAATAGCTATATATTTCAAACTATGTAGCAGTGTGTAAACAAATGATTAGTATTGAATTTAAATAATTACTGTTAGATAACAATATTTGAAACCATTTAACTGTGTGCAGACAATTGATATCAAATAGAATTATTAGTATTAGTTGGATATGACACTAAACTGCATCTGATGGTTCGGCTCTGGTTTTGTCTGGAGTTTCGGATATGTGGAGAACCCCTTCATTACGATTACTCTCAGGTCCACTCTGATCCGAAGAGGTAGCTAGAATCCTATCAATCGGGCAAATAGAACTGCTCAATCATTTATTAAGGATTATGATTATTAATTATTTGAAACCCTACGGATGAGTGTAAATTGTTTGTATTAGAAAGAAATAGTTGATAAATAGAATAACAAATGTTAAATAAAAATACTTAAAAACATTTAACGGTTTGCAAACAAATGAGTTATATTAAATGGAATTATTAATGTTTAATAGCAAAATACTTGAAACTATCTATCTGGGGATAAACCAAAGACAAATATCAAATAGAATTATTAGTGTTAGATGGCAATATTTGAATTCATTTAACTGTGTGCAAACAAATTAGTTCAAACTAGTTTTAAAATAAAGTTACTTACAAACTATTCGCTTTCAAATTATATATATATATATATATATATATATATATATATATATATATATATATATATATACTTTTAAATAAATAGGTCCACAAGTGAATTTGCTTTTAGGTCATTTATTTTTCTTCAACACATGTTTCTGATGCTTTAAGTCGTCTTCAAGGACTAAATGATTTATTTGAGTGTTCCTATTGGTTTTTATAGTGTCGGCTGTTTTGATAGGATTGTGGTTCTTTCTAATTTCAAAATTTGTCTCGCTAAATGTCCAGTTCGAATCAATTGTCCGTGATAAACTTTCGCCTAAGTAAATGCTATTTCTCCCTTTTTTTATTTTTACAAGCCTTTATTCCGTGCGTTTATGTACCTGCGTGGGTGTTCGTGCCCTTGTATGTGTATATACTTTCGGGTTTTTTTCTCCTTTATTACTCTTCCCTCCCTAAAAAAAACATGACAGTTGATATACCATAAAGTTCAACTGACTACTAATCTTCCTTCCACCGTGATTGTCTGTTTATGTCTCCGTGTGTGTATTGTTAGGTTCTGTTTGATGTAGGTTTGCATCTATCTAGGAAGCTTTTTCTTTTATTTGGAGTAATGTGTAGTCGTCAATTTAGTATAGTGGCATCATTTTAAATATTCCATTACTGTATTCGTAAAGGTGTTTTGAAGCATAGAGTTTACTGCTTTCTGGAAATTAAATATTATTTTTATGTAAGGATATTCAGTTATTTAGAGCTTGCATCGACCCACTCTATACTTTTTTACATTCGCAACATTCAATTACGTAGACTACTTTTTTAATATAGCAGCTTAATTTTTCATTTATTATGACTGCCATTTTTAGGTTTTCGAAGGAATAGGATTTTCCTAATTCTATAACATCCTCCACATCTTTTATTCTTGCATTTTATGATTCAATGCGTTGTGTGTTCCCCAAATGCAAAAGAGGCGATATATATATATATATATATATATAAACAGGATTCGGTATTAAATAACCCACAAGGATTGATATGCCATTAAACCAAATAACCAAACTCTAGATATATAGATAGAGTTGAAAAATAAACTTTTCTTATCAGTCAAGCGCTTAACCGATTATTTTCTATTCTTGCTAAATATAAAACGACGCCATCTTAATTAGGACAGTTTCCTGGATTTTATTATTCCTTTCCGGTTTTGATATTTATTGTTTCTAGACGGGCGTCGGTCTTTCTTTCATTATTGCATTTATTTTCTTTTCTCAGTGATGAGTCCCAGGTGCCATTTTGCCACCCTAAAAATTTTGTTCTTCTCGTCAGGCAAAATGTCTATTGATGGCGTCATTAGAGACGAACCAAAAATCTCTACAAGTTGTCATTAAGCGACGATGGAGGTTTTTGGTTACTGTCCATTATGAGATTGGTTGAATAAACCTTCTCGTTATCTAATTGTTTGCAGACACCAGAAAATTATCAACGAATAATGCTCAGAAATGATTTTTTTAAATAAACTATTATTCATTTCATTTTTCTAACTTTTCTAATCATCTTTTACTTCACCGACTTTAATCCGTCGCAACGTCACACTAATTAAACATAACTGGAAATAAAACTAAATCAATTTTTAATGGCCTTCGAAAATAGCTTGTTAATTAGCGATCAACAACTAAGACCCTTATTTCAGGATTATCTGGTACAAGCATTCGATTTTGTATTAATAGTATTAGAAAGTACATTAATTCAATGCACATAAACACACACTGTCCAGGATTTGAACTCTGCTCTTCCATAAAGAAATGTTCCTACTTTAATGAGAGCATCATGCAACATTACGCAATAGTTTTTGTTTACAGAGATAAGATTTTGACTGTTTCCAACTGGTTCCAACTGTGGTTCATTCACTCCCTTCTATATTATAATTACATTTTTGATTTACGCCTTAAATACTTTTAAGTTCAAATAATCGTAAATATGAATTTTAGCCTCTTAATGTAAAAGTTGGTGTTGAGCAAAATAAACAACTTCACTAAATTTTCCACATTTGCAATCTTCTGCTTAGGCAATAGAAATTAAAAGATTATGTGGGATTATTTCTATTATTTTTATCATTTTAATCTATAAATTCAGTTGGATATCATACGTTCTGCAAACTTTCTCAATGCAATGAGTGAATTTCTTTTTGGTTGAAGCCCAGTCGGCTGAGGGTGGGGAGGTAGAATTCGCTGACTACCATCTTTACAGAGCGGTAAGACCCCCTCCTCCAGCGGGTGTCCTGGGTAGGACACTAAACTGCATCTGATGATGAAGTTCCAAACAGAAAGTAAAGTACCTCTTTATTGCCATTACTCCCAAGTCCACTCTGGCCTAGAGTGGTAGTACTCGTTAGGGACCTATCTATGGGTCAAATAGAAATATTTAATCCTCTTATATACTTGAAACCATTTAACTGTGTGCAAACAAATGATTAAAATTAAATTGAATTATTAGTGATTGAGAGCAATGCTTGAAACCATTTAACTGTGTGCAAACAAATGAGCTCTGGCTTGTTTAAAAATTGTTACCTTCAAACAATTCATGTACAAATCATATATTTACTCTATACATAAAAACAGGATTTGGCATTAAATAACTTACAAGGTCCGAAATATGAGATTTAGTTGCTTATGTTTAAGGGCATATCAAATGCCCTAAAAACATAACCAACCAAATGTCATACTTTTGACCTTGGGCCAAATTAAGCCAGGCTTAGTAAATAACAACGTTAAAACGAATAAAAGAATACGTTGAATGAATGTTAAAGGATCATAACTTATGAAAAACATGTCTGCAAGTCTTTATTTAGGAAGTCTCTGTGGTGCTAAAGTCTCTGTGGCGCTAAAGTGCTAGCGTGTGACCTCCAAGAAATACGAACTCTAGCTGCACTATTGCGTTCTCTTTCAGACTCTCAGGAAGTGTAAGAACACTTTTACCTACCTCCCCGCTATCTGTTTAATAGTTTTACTGTTTTTTTCTTCAATGGGGATGGCCTTGGCATAAACTAATCCATGAAAGTTGATGCAGCATAAAACAAAAGAAAATAAATCTTTTTTTTTTTTTTAGCTTTTTCTTTATTCTCAGATGTTAATTGGATGATAAAACGAGAAAAATTTGTGTTTGAAAAATTTTATTCATCCAAAATATCCCCACATTTAAAATAAAAATAATCTCTCTCTCTCTCTCTCTCTCTCTCTCAATATATATATATATATATATATACATCCTCTTACTCCTACTCCTCCCTCTATTTGTTAGTTATTTCTTTCACCCTCTCTCTTTCTCCTAACCTATGTTTCTTCTCTCTCTCTCTCTCTCTCTCTCTCTCTCTCTCTCATGCGGCGTCTCCCTCTCTGCATTGCCCTGTTGTCCGAATCGGCGTCTATCGTCTTCTACATCGATATAATTAATTAATCGTTTTTGACATCATTTTATCCCATTCAGAGTATGTGTCGGTTCAACCTGCTGAGTTTCCACACAGTCGATTGTTGCCATGTCCTTTAAAAAAAAAACGCTGAGAAAGAAAACTGTAATGCACCTGCGTCTCGTCACACTCCATTTCGTTTTTATTATTGTATATGGAATAGAAAATAATCATTTGAAAAGCTTTCTTATTTACTGAATGGCTGCTCAATAAGAGAATGGTCCAGGGGATAGGAGCATCGATTGAACTGGTGGTCGTGAAGTCACTCTCTGGATGTTTTGAAAATACGACAGACACCTTAAGAGAGCCGAAGATTACAACGGCCGAAACGTTGTGATTATAATAAGCAAGATGAATAGAGGCTTAATTAATCAAAATATAATCAAGTCATTTTAATTTCAACAAAAAAAAATTTTCGGCAACTTTATTTTAGTGACGTTCAAATAAAGATTATAATTACTCAGCTTAACTAAGTCTGGCACAAGGCGATTTCTGTACAGTGAACGCCCAAATACATTTTTAAGAATATCACAATACATCCTTCTCTGTAGTAGAAAACTTGTATCACATGTTATTACAAGTGTAGTGAGTTCAAACTCTCTGGGTGTTTTATACTTGGAACTCTCTACTATACTAAGTTAAATTTGGCAAATGAGACCAGGGTAAGATCTGGCAAACTGCCAGAGATCGGTGTTCTACCATTAATAAAAGCCAGGGTTTCGAATGTGGCTATTTAAGGCAGTTCTTCATTAAGGCCGAGCTTGATTGTCTCAGAGAAGAACTATAAACATTCAAAAGGGTCGAATTCGAATTCTTAAGATAAAACAATATAAAATGTTATCAATTTTTACTAGTATTTTTTTAATTTCATTTCTCTTCATTTTTATCACAACAAACGGATCGTATTTCTACGATCTTAACGATCGTAGAAATACGATCTGTTTGTTGTGATAACAACAGAAATAAGAAACAAATAACAATAATTCCAAAATTCGTTCAGACAACTAAACTCATTTTTTGTATTCTGTAAAAAGATTTTTGTTCTTAAGTTCTAAACACCTTGAGAAGACTGTAGAAGAGATCAGACAAAATATGGTAGTAAGAAAATCAGTTAGAAAAAATACAGAATTCGATAATCCAAATATCGGACTATTATTGTTATTTTGAAAATACATTGAAAATAGGGAACGAGATCATTTTTCTCCATCTGGAACAATAATGACGTCATAAGTGACCTCCATGTTTTGATGGCTGCAAAAATAAAAATAAAAAAAAGAATAACGTTTATATTTTGAGAAGAAATAACCTTTGAGCGATGCTAAATGAAAAACAAACAAGAAAAAGTACCTTTTTTTTCTCTCTCTCTCTTGTAATTTTTTTTTCTTTTATCCAATGTGAGCTGGTAATCAAGATGCGGGGGGGGGGATATACTTCAATTTGTTTTTGTTTTTGTTTTTGTCTGTTTTTTTGGTGGGGGGGGTAATTTTTTACGTACTCTCAGTTTTATCTTTTGACTTGATAAAATGTATTTACCTTTCCTTTATTTTTTCTCATTTTAAAGGATTTTTATCAGAGTTTTATTCCTGCGGGTATTCATATCCGGAGTCAGGAAACATAAATCGTTTATTTCCTACATCCATATAGAAATTGTATCTACTTCAGATTAATTTTCTTTTTATTTCACAAGCCCTTAATAGTTACTTTATTCTCAAAATTATTGTGCCTAGTATTTCTAAATTCAACTATCATAGCGTTTTACGTAAAACATTGATTAGCATATTTGTGTTAAACTAAGCAATGGTGACACAGTAGATGACAGTGTGCCTATTACGATCACACAAATTAATTTTTAAAGTTATAAATGAATCAAAGAAAAAATAAGTATGACTTGTTAAGAGGTAAAGATTAAATATCAGCAAGTAGAACTAACGAAGATCACAGGTCAACCATCAGAACTAAGAAAAGTGGACGATAAATAAAAAGAAATAACGAAGGTCATAGGTCCAAAATCGAATCTAGCAAAGGTTATATAGGTCAAGAAGTAGAACTAACAAATGCCGTCGGTCAACATATAAAACTGGAGTCGACGGAATTTTCATCATTCGAAGAGAATTATCATCGATTTGCAACTCCCCATCTGCTGTGAATGCCACTTTTTGATGACCAGGACATAAGCGTTTTAAAGCTGAAACCTGGCGACATTTAAGTAAAAATGCACCGAAAAAACTTTGCTTGACGATAATTTTTCATTCTCGACATTTTCCTAGTCCTCAAATCTAGAACCCTTGTTTAAAAAAAAAACGCAGAATCATCTATGACGTCAGCTAACGGAATCTTTCATCACTACCAGAAACGACGAACCCCGCTATCAACAATAACGTCACCCCTTCGTTAGCGAGTGGAATTTTCCGTTACCAACACGAAAGCTATTTTCAAAAAATTAATTCTACAGACCATCTTAACGCAGAACAAAACATGTGGCATTTGTAAGCTCCTCTTGTCATTATAATGAGATATTTCATTATTGCTCATATCTAAAAGAAAGTTTTCCTATCTTTGACAACACATAATTTTCGCCACTGACAAACGTGATATACCACCCGATACGCTGCTCTTCTCTTCTATATAAATACAGCAGTCACTGACCACGCCAACTCATTTGGCAGCCGTTTTTGCGGGAATACGGTTCGGTCTGGACTTGTTGATCGCGTTGTTCAAGGTCACCAAACATGCGTGCTAGGGAAGCTTTGCATCTAAGGCCGGTAGTTGAGACTGAAGCTCCCTTGGCCTCAGGGCACCGTCCCCACCAGGCTTTCTCCTACCTAGGAAGAGTTGGGTTTATTGCCTGGCGCCTGAGTCACCCAATTTTAAGGGAAATGCCGGCGGAGCCAAGGTATCTTTATACCTACCAAGCATTTGAGCTTCGGCTCGAGTCCGGCTCCGACTATAAAAAGTCCGTGCGCCACACTCTGAGTTGGCAAGGAGACAGACAGATACCTACTTTTGGTTTCGAAACAGCCACGAGACGATCTATACACGTATCTCTCTCTGATCATCGCACACCGACTAAGACCTTATCAGCTGCAGTTAACGACCCAGCAGCAGATGTCTTACTTCAGCCACCAGCCGACGCAGGATCCAACTAATCATAGCAGCTCTCTTAAACAATCCTATCAGAACTAAATTACGAAGTTATCACCAACTTTTTTAAGAGCTATTTCTATTTGCAGCAGACCTGTTTCTATTTGCAGCAGACCAGTTTCCTCCTGCAACTGACCAGTTTCCTCTTGCGCCGATACCACCTGAGAAGTAACAGTCTCTACTCTGGAAGCAGACCAGTAACACACGGTAACTCAGACTTTGGTCCACGAACAAGCTATTTACTATTTCCTTGTTATCGATTCGCCAAATAAAAACTTGACACTTGAAATTTACTCTCTTGTCTTTGTCATTCTTGGTTAGTTTGTTGTCAATCACTTTATTTTCAAACGTTTGCCGGATCGACGTGTTTATCGACCCTGTAACCACATAATGACCAGCCCAGTGTAGCTAGTTGCTTGTGAACTTACAACCTTAAGGGCTTCGGTCTGGTTTGGTTTAGTTTGGTTTGGTTTAATGGCATGTCAACCATTGTAGATTCTTAAATGCCAAATCTGGTTTATTCGTATAAATTAGATATTCATGATTTGTAAACTTAAATCAACAAAGTTGAATAGTTCGAAGTATTGCTATGTATCACTAACAATTCAATTAAACATCAGTCATTTGTTTACACGGTTAATTGGTCAAACAGTTTTATTTCAAACAATTCAGTTTAGCATAAGTCTCGATGAAGACCTTTAAATAAGCGTATTTGAAGATGGTAGATAACTGATTTATGAGAACCAAATAGGAAAGTAAACATTCTTTTGGATCTTTTTTAAGGCGCTTATTTCTCACGTTAATTTCACATTTTTAATTTAACAAGGGTTTTGTTTGTCTAGGTGAGTTTGTTACTTATATAATACTGAATAACTTAACAATATGATCAACATTCCTAGGAGATATAAAGTTCTGGTTCGGAGTTTCGAAATTCCTTTTAGATATAAACATTCCTATTTCATACCTGCTTTCAAAAATAATTCAAATTTCATTTTTTACGGGGTTTTTTTTTCGGGGGGGGTCTTTTTGTTTGTATTGTTTTCGTTTTTATTTTATTGAAAATAACACCATATCTAAAAGATTAAAAATTTAATAAATTGCAACATTGAATCGGACTGATATAAAAATAAATGCCTATTTTAATCGGTATTAAGTCAATACTTATTCCAAATTTGAAGACAACAAAGGCAAAATTATCTACGTAAAATGAATCGAATTAATTAATGTGGGTGTAAACAAAAGAAGTATATTCTTTCGAAATTTGAAATAGAAGGCAATGTTTTAAATTAATTCCTTTATTTAATACGTAACGAAAATTGTATTAAAATTCAACAAATAATTCATTTTAAGGATAATTCTTACATTTGGAGAGGGGGTGTTTTTGCCTAAAAATTCTCAAAAATACTCAAACACAAAATTTTAGGTTTTTTACCTTACTTGTCAAAATTTCTTTACAAATATCTCTGATTCTATAAAGTTTACTCTGATTTTTTTCTCAATATTTCTTCTTATTTAATCACGAAATGGTTTTAATGATAAAATTAATATTTATTCAAATTTTGGACTTTTTCCTCAAATATATCAATTTCCCTACAATACAATATTTTGAAAAGTTATTTCCTTCGTTTCTTTTTTTTTTTTTTTTTTTTCTTGTCTTTTCTTTCCTTCATCTTATGATTAGGGTTGAGTTTGCCTTGCTTATTGGCTGCTGCTACTAGTGCTGCTACTGGTAACACGTGACCTTTACCTACCGGTCCCTTCATTAACGTCATCGTCAACCTCTCTTACTTGTCTTCTCTCTCTCTCTCTCTCTCTCTCTCTCTCTCCCATTACTATTACTCCCGCTCATTCACTCTCATCCTCTGTCTTTTATTAATCCTTTTCACTCCTTGTACAATGTTTTATACATCATCATTTTCCTCGGGTTATTTTCGCCATTCCTCTATGTAGAAATCTACAAAGTTTACTGGTTATTCAACCAGCCATCTTGGCGAAGATAGTGAACAGACACCAATGCTCGATTCTTTAACCTCAATTCCTCGCTTCGCTTGAAATCCATAAATACCTGAACGTAAAATGATGAACCGTAATTTGAAACAAAAAAAAAAGACAGAAATACAATTTGTAATATATTTTATCTCTAATTCACTAAACATGAATATTATCGAGGAAAACATTAATACAACGTTCCCTGTTTAATTGACATTTATTTCTGTCCAACCATTATCACAGAGAATGAAGAGTAAAAGTGATGTTATCCCCAAAGTTTCGCTTCCTTCATATTCTGCTAACTACACAATGAATTCGACCACTACTGAACAAAATCTTTTGCCTTTTGAAGATGGAGATATCTTCATGTTGTAAAAATAATCGGTCAATTTTGCGGAAAGATTTGCAGATATGCACGACTATTTCTATATTTTAAAAGTTCCCAAATGAAAAGCGAAGAATATCAAATGACAATGGGAAATGTACAAAAAAGGAGTGTACAATCGGAAATTAAATCGCAAAGTTTTTAAAACTAAAAAAAAAAGATTATCTAGGATTTCACTGTTCACGGCTCACCTGTCACCATTTTTAAGTACATTTGACAAATCGGACATTAACGAGATTTTTCTCTTCGTACGAGGTGTAATCAAAAAGTATCAAAACTGAAGCTTTAATTATTTTTACTTGTAAAATCTTAAATCTATACGAAGACGTGTGAGTAACTTATATATATAAAAAAAAAAGTTATGATGTCTTGACGAAATGTTGACGAATCAATGCCAAATTGATATTTTTTAACGAAATGTTTGTGGTGAAACACGGGATTGTGGAAGTGCAACACCTTTCATATTTTGCAGGCATAACACCGTACGATGTTTTATTGTTTCCTAAACAGAAAATTCATCTCAAGGATAAGATTTGAGGACGCGGAAGATATGTGGCGATTTAGGAATTACCAAAGAACTCCCAACCGGATGTTGACTCGTCGGCTGCCTGATACAAAATGTATAAATGCGTCGCCACGCATAAGGCTCCACGCATCCATCCGGTTAAAATCAGAAAAAAGAAAAATAATAAAATGTAAAGCAGCCAATGAGAAGCGGTCGCGCCAAAATTAGAAGGATTTTTGAGTAGCGAATTTGGAGCCGGTGAAGAGACATAAATACTCAGGTTTTCTGGGAACCGACCTCTTTTCGGGTAGTGACGTCGAACCGACAACACCGTTTTTACTATCTGGTGTTTTGGGCACCACGCTATGTCTTTAGACGTAGCGTTGGTTAGTCCATTCACCAGGTAAATAAAGGAAAGTATGAAAGAAAAGTTTTTCGTCTCTTGTCTGTTCCTATCCTCTCTTTTTAGATATTTCTTATGGACCTTCTTTGGGCAAGGCATTGCGCCAGCCAGACAACGTGGGGTAAAATAATATAACCAAAATATGGAGTCAGATATCTTACGGCAACACAGTCTTGCCCTTAGCCACTGACCTTCATAAAAACCTTTAAACCCCACAGATATCAAAAGAAATGATTCATGCCAAAAGATGAGTTTCAAAGGTACTTCGATCAATGGTAAATTCGCAGGAATAAGTGTAATGAATGCCAAAGACACTATTTTT
Source organism: Sepioteuthis lessoniana (assembly GCA_963585895.1). Classification (NCBI taxonomy): domain Eukaryota; kingdom Metazoa; phylum Mollusca; class Cephalopoda; order Myopsida; family Loliginidae; genus Sepioteuthis; species Sepioteuthis lessoniana. Next base: position 141,718,995 of record OY757907.1, on the reverse strand, counting down.
AATAAAATTAACATTTTATTGACTGTTCAGTTTTTCTTAGCAAATACAGCCTTAGTCGGCATACTTTTTCCGCAGATTTTGTACCCTTTGTCATTGTATTGAAAACAGTGATGTTATTTTCTCTGTTGGCCAATCTAAAAATATCTACTGGAGAAAAATTATTAAAATATCTTTTAGGCGAGACACTATTCAGTGATAGCTTCTCTTTCTTCCAGATAATTTGCACTTGTAAATTTCAAGTTTCACTGGGTTTTCCATTAACAATACTTTGTGCGAGACAGATAAACTTATTAAATGATTTACGAAAGGAACTTTATATCAGATTTTACAGACGTGAATTTCTTACATTGTGATGGTTTCCTGTTTAATTTGGCTGTAATTGTTTATAAGAATGACATCAATCATTTCAAAAGATTTATGCATATGAATGAATTGAGGGTAAACGAAGGAGATATGCTTTGAATCAACCTCTCTCTCTCTCTCTCTCTCTCTCTCTCTCTCTCTCTCTCTCTTTATATATATGTATAGCTTATAAAGTAATGCTGATAGCACGAAATTACCTGACTCTCTCTGTCTCTGTGTGTGGGTGTGTGTGAATCTATCTATCTGTCTCTATAAATACCTTATAAAGTCGTGCTAATAACACGAAATTACCTGACTCTCTCTCTCTCTCTCTCTCTCTCTCTCTCTCTCTCTCTCTCTCTCTCTCTCTCTCTCTCTCTGTGTGTGTGTGTGAATCTATCTATCTGTCTCTATAAATACCTTATAAAGTCGTGCTAATAACACGAAATTACCTGACTCTCTCTCTCTCTCCCTCTCTCTCTCTCTCTCTCTGTATGTGAATCTATCTATCTGTCTCTATAAATACCTTATAAAGTCGTGCTAATAACACGAAATTACCTGACTCTCTCTCTCTCTCTCTCTCTCTCTCTCTCTCTCTGTGAATCTATCTATCTGTCTCTATAAATACCTTATAAAGTCGTGCTAATAACACGAAATTACCTGACTCTCTCTCTCTCCCTCTCTCTCTCTCTCTCTCTCTCTCTCTTTCTCTGTGAATCTATCTATCTGTCTCTATAAATACCTTATAAAGTCGTGCTAATAACACGAAATTACCTGACTCTCTCTCTCTCTCTCTCTCTCTCTCTCTCTCTCTCTCTGTTATCCATCGCCACAAGCAGGTTCTCAAGACTGCATCCAGTATACGCACTGAACTGATGTATGTAAGTCCTTTTTGGTCGGCCAACACTGGCCCATCCATGTGTAGGAGTCTATAAAAAGACGTCGATTATGAGTTCGTCCGTAATTTTCCAACAGTACCCTGCATTTTTGTCTTTCTTGGATTGTTTGTGGAATGAGAGAAAAGTGGCCGTACAGCTACTATTTTTTGTGGTGTTGCTTCTAGGATTTGTTCAAAACAGCACGTAGCATTCTTGTGTTGTTCCCCTCTACCTTTTTTCCATACGTTTCTTTAGCATCTAGGTGGTGTCTCTGTGCAATAGTATTGACTCTGCTACAGCTTCGAAAAAATCCCATTTTATTCTATCAAAGTGATCGAATTTCCATACGATTGATGACTTGTCAATAACAGTCCATGCTTTCGTTATACGTATGTTTATACCACTTTCAGTAGATGAGATATTCCTGCCGAGGTATATGAACAGGTCTACTAATTTCAGAATCTTACTCCTACTTGTTTAAAGCACGTGAATCTGTTTTATTTAAGTTCACATAGAGACCAATGCCTCCAACTGCTTGCTCAAGGCTATGCAGTAGGGATTCGGCTGGGACAAGTGTATATGTGAGAAGTACTAGATCGTCTTCATAGTCTGCATTTGTCATAGTTTCTGCAAGATATCATCTACTTCTGGCCTTTATTTATGTGAAACCATTTTCTTTTACGAGATCGATTGAGGTTCGTATTGTGTAATATTGGCTGAGTATAACCATATATAATGCTAATGTATCTCTTTGCAAGACTCCAGTGACAATGTCAAAGAAGTGTCACCATCGGGTGAGCGAACTATTGCTTTCGTGTTTTATAAAGCATCATTACAGCGATTACACTTTCTTTGGGGAGACCATATTTTAGTAGCATTTGCTCATTTTCTTTCTGCATATAAAATAAAATGCCTAGAGAAATCTACGAACAATAGTGTTGCCTCGAAATTTTTTGTACGTTCTCCTTCGATTATTCATCGGATGGTCACATTCTTTGATGATGTGGATCGATTTCTCCGAAAGTTGTTCAGATTTTTCCTTAGAATTTTCTCAATTTCATGTCGGATACGATTGAATATAAACTTTAACAGTTATAGAAGTAAGAGTTATACTTCTAATTCTTAGTGATCTTTCTTGGTGAAGAGAAGGAAACAACCTTTCGTCCATTCTTTATTGTGTTTTCTTTGTAAACAGTATTTGCATAATTGAAGAATCTCGTCAAATCTTTTGGTCTTCCATACTCCAGCAGATATTTCATCGAGGCCAATAGCTTTCTTGTTTTTATTTATTTTTTTTTTTTTTTCAGTTTTATGTCAAGTTCTTCTACCATGAATTATCCTAGTTTAATGTCTATCTCACCCCTTTTCGTTAGATTTATCAATGATTTCAGGAGCGTTTCCAAGCAGATTCTTGAAATATTCTTTCCACTTATGAAGTCTTCCTTGTTGGTAGTTTTTAGTTTTGCTCTCGAGTTGCTTTTCATTCTATTCATTTCATTTGCTGTCTGCCTTGCTAATCGTGATTGTCTATCTTCGAACAAGTTTCTGATTTTATTGATTTACTCTTGAAAGTATTCTTGTTGTTTGGTATGTGTGAGTTCTAATTGGGCTTTTTAAAGTTTCTGTGCCTTGGCATTTGTTGGGTTTCTTTTATTAAGTAAGGATGCCATTTTCTTGTTATCATTATTTTCTATAACTTTAATTGACTCGCAGAGAACTTTACATTTGGCTGTTGATTTGGTTGCTATGAACTCGAGCAGCTGCTTCTATGTGGAGAATAACAAAATTTTATATTCGTCATTCGGAGTTCGTTTTTCAAATGTCTCCTGAAGATCAAATTTCTCTCTTACAGTTACTGTAAATTGATTACTTATATCCCTGTCAGTAAGTAAGAACCAGTCATATTGTTAAGCATTACCCTTTGTTTCTTATTTCTGCGTAGAATCTGACGAAATTTTGCTGATAATTATGTGATCTGAAGCTTTTTTTTTTTTTTTTTCAAAAGAGGAATAGGCCTCATATTTCAATGCGCACTTTATCCACTTCTTGTTTATGAATACATAAATCCAGCTGGGGTTTTGACTTGCTTGGGTTGGTGTACATACATAGTTTTCCTTTCTTTTTTTTTTTAATTTAGTGTTTTGGCATGCCTTCCTGCTCTCGTGTGAAAACTGCTAGATATTCGCCATTTCTGCTTAGCGAGTTGTGTTAGCAGAATTTATTATTTTCATCTTTACTTGTTTGAGTATTTGTTTTTTCAACGAGGATCAGAACGTTGTGTTTGGGAATGTGTCAGACAAGGATGATAGCTCGTTATAGATGGTGATGTTCGTTTCATCACTGGCATTGGTGGGATAGTAACAAGAGGTTTTATTTCTTTCTTTAATAATATAATCTTCGTGGGCTATTTAATGCCAAAGCCATCCTAATAAAAAAAAGCAGAAATACTATTTAATCCATAGCTGGGTGGATAAGGGGTTCATGCATGAGCATTTAAAAAATTTTCCTTTATCTATTTCATGATTTTCATAAAAAATTTTTTTAAATACCAACCCGACGTTCAGACTCTAATTCAAAGTTGTTTTTTAATCCAGAGTAAAAAAAGCCCTTTTTTACATTCCACTGTCCTAAGCTTAATTCATAGTCGAATGGATGAGTTACTATTTATATCTCGACGTTGTCACTGCATCTAAAGCGAACATTTGAATTTTTCTAAATCTTAAAGGTAGATTTTTTTTTCTTTCAAACAGTAACGAATTATTCTATCACACATCAATGTCAATGGAAATGTTTTTACTGAAAAGTGTTTACAATAACGTATTTGCAGTACAGTTCATCATTTCATCATAATCTTCTTTTGCCTCTAAACATTCTATGCTGATGTTTTGGTGAGAGGCGGTAATTAAACTTGATGTTACGTTAATATAAATTATGGAGATCCTATTCCCTATTACTGAACGTAAAAGTTCTACACCCCCCTGAGCTGTTCTTTCTTTACGCATGAAAGACGCCCAATGGTGAGCCACATCCGGGAGGGTGGTTGCTGGGTACCACAACGTGGGTGTCTACAAAAGTAAATAAAAAAATAAATAAAAAAAACTTTTTCTTGTTTTGAAAATGAGCCAAAAACAATAATTACTGACTGGTAAAGCTTGAAAATGACACGGAAGCAGAATTCTACGACTTCTGAAAAGCAAGGCATCTTTAACAGTGACAAGTAACATTCTTTATTTCAATAAAGGCCTAAAATGACAGGATTAATTTGCATGAACAAGTTGTACCGATGACGACGGGTGAACATTGGATTATTTTTGCAGATTGACCAAAATAAATACACGCCTACGTATTATCGTAGTGCGATGATTAACATCCTTGTCTTGCAAAATAATTCACTTGTACTCTCATTGCATATATATTTACATATGTGTGTAGAAATGTTTTCTATCATTTTATATGCTATTGTTATAATATAATATGGTAAGATAACTGTATCATATTAAAAATGAGTTGATAGACAGATAAATGAATAGATAGATCATTTTATAAGGACAGTTGTTATTTTTTATATAAGATTTCATAAAAACAGTTGTTAAATTTATACTTTAAAAAATTTCAATTATAAATTTAAAACTTGACTGAACATGTCCAAAAATGCAGGTTAATCTGCCAACATGTTTGAATCGTTCTTTAGAAAAGAATTTTTTCCAGACCAACAAGAAAACGTCCGTAATTGTGTGACAAAGACGCACAAAAACTGTTCATAAAACAAGAATTGCACATTCTTCAAATGGAAGTATATTCTATTGACATATTCCTTTTAAAGAATTTTGTTTTGTTGCATGCAACAATATTTGTCTGGTCAGCAGTTCTAATAACTGAAAGATTTGAAAAAATTCCTGGAAGAATTCATCGAATTCATATATTAAATGGCATATCGACTTTCGTGGCTTATTAAATGCTTTGGCATTAAAAGACCCACGAAGAACAGTTTTGATACTATTTTACCCATACCTTAGGAGGGGGATAAAGGGTCTCATACCTTTCCCAATGGTATTTGCCCGAAAGTGAATGTAATAGCACGACTGGAGAAAGAACCTGCATACTACGGTGTCGCAGTCCAGCTCGTAAGCCCATAAACCACGGAGACTTCCCCGAATTAAAATTGGAATCCTTCTTTTATAACGGGCTAAACGATTTACGTATTAGTGTATTTAGTATATATATATATATATATATATATATATATATATATATATATATATATATTGTTGTTGTTGTTGTTCATCCAACTTGAGAAAAGTAAATATCTTAAAATGAATCGGTCTGCAAATGATTTTAAATTTGTTATTAAGGTTTTTATCATTTCATATACTTATGCTCTACACGTATTTCAGACTTTCATCTTTTTCTTCAGGAAATTCAAGTGGTTAAGCCCAGACAGTTCTTTTTATAGTAAATATTGTTTTGATAGGTTGTTTTGATTTTGTTTTATTCCAATTTTTGTGTCTGTGAATTCTCATTGGAGTTAATTTTCCTTGAAGACGTCTGTTCGATGTAAATGCTTTGTGTGTGTATATGTGTGTGCGCATGTGTGTGTGTATGTGTGTGAGAGAGAGAGAGAGAGAGAGAGAGAGAGAGAGCATGTATTTTGTGTGTGTATTTGTATATAAGTAAGTATTCTGTGTGCGTATGTGAAAAATGTATACATGTATACACATTCATGAATAGATATATTTGTACACACATATTTTAAGTGTATTGAATGGATGTGCGCATAATCCTCCACCAGAGTGGATATCCTGCAATACTAATAAATAAGGAATTCGAATTAGCTGAAAAATACCACTTGAAAACTATGAACCCCCAAAAACATAGCAATGAACAACCCTTAACATATGTCTCAACATACACCAAAACACCCGAACTATCAAAGAATCCTGATCAATTTAAAATAAATGAGAGAATTATAAATATTAGATACATCAAATGTTGTTTAATGCGAACGACGATCAAAAATCTTAAAACAAACCCTAACCTCAACACTCAACACATGGAGTCTCAAAATGCAAAAATAAAAGATGTGAATTATGTAATATTATCATTAAAGAAAAGTCCTACACCTTCGAAAAACTGAAAGCAATATGATAAACAGAAATTTAAGCTGCAATTCAAAAAATGGAGTCAACATAATCAAATGCATAAACTGCAACGAAATACATATTGGTTGCTTCAAGCACTGAACAACAGAGTCCCTTTACATAAAAGCAACATTTAATTACCTGAAAATAGAAAACTTTATGGAACAAAACACTGTTATGAATGAAGTAAGAGAGACTTTAGAATAATTCCAATATACCAGACTGATGACTACTCCAAATAAATGAGAAAAACTTCATTGATAAATTCAAAAAGACCAAAACACACACACACACACAAACACACACACACACATTGTAAACGTACATTACAATTCTAGATGATAAAAATGTCACGTGGTCTCCCATTGAGAGAAGAGAAATAAGGAATTTCTACTATCCCTCGTGTTTGAATTAGCAAGCCGTCAAAGAATGACCGTTAAGAGAGATAATGTAGGTCAATCCCGAAGTAACAAATCCAGGTCAGAATGGAAACCAACAGATGTTTTTTACTTTGTGACCGGATGGGTAAAGAAGTGGGGTAGAGGGACGTATAGTAGCCCTAACGAATCCACCGCTAGGGTAGACAAGTCCTATCGACCCTGGACCAAAAAGAGGGGTGATAAGAGGCTCGCATGGAGGACCAATGGAAGTATCAATTTTACGTGATACAGGAGCATCTCAGTCGTTACTTCTACGAAATAAATTACCTTAAGGGGTGATAGAAGCAGCACGTGAAACTGTGATGATAGAGGGTATTGGCGGAAAGAGGGTGAAAATACCGCTATGTAAAATAACCCTAAAGTCCCAGTGGAAAAATGGACCAATTCAAGTTGGCGTGGTAGATAAGCTATCTATGAAAGGAATCTCCCTCATACTGGGGAACGAAGTAGAAACAAAAAAGTGTCACCCGAATAAGACAGCGAAAATGAGCGCCAAAAATGAAGAAAGCAAGATGGCGAGAATGAACGCCAAGCATGGAAACAAGATGGCGAAGGTGAACACCAAAAGTGGAGAGGACAAGATGGCGGCAGAGCCACGTGCGAAACACAAATTACATGGTCGCTCGCAGAGTAAGAAGGTGGAAAGCAAAGAAGTGAAGCTTCCACATCTCAGGAAACAGAAAGACAAAGGGACCAGTCATCAGAGAAAGGATGGAACTCCAAAGAATAATGGGAGTAAATTCCCTAACACTTATCGAGAGGATAAGAGAAAGAAAAGAGGACCCTCACAAATGGCTAAGAAAGAATTTGAAAAGGGCAACGAAGTCCTGCTACTATCCCCAAATAAAGGACCACACTGTGGTGGACGATATATAGGTCCCTATGTAATATCACAGAGAATCGACAGGAGGGCATATAGAATCGTTACCCACGAGAGAAGGAGGAAAACACAGGTGTGTCATGCAAACAGATTAAAAAAAATATGTCCGTCGAGAAGGCCTGCCTCGCAAGCTTAGAAACTCGGAAATGCCGAAAAAGTTCGAGGAAAAATTGAGCCATTTGTCTGTTTCAGAGCGAAAGGACTTAGAAAAAGTTAATGAACAAGAACCCAAGCTTATTTCTCTGACGTCCTACGAAAATGTAGTAGCCGAATAGCCTTTCACAATGTTGAGAGAAAGAAAGAAAGAAAGAAAGAAAGAAAGAGAAGTGGAGAGAGAAATTCTCTTCCCCACTGTTGAAATAGGAGAGGGACGAGAAAGAGGTTCGTCAACAAGTGACGAAGAGGAGAAAGAGAGAAAAGAAAAAGGAATTTTTTCCTCACAGTCTGACAGTTAAAAAAGATTATAAAGTCGTCAAGACGTGACGAAGAAAGAGAGAAAGGAAAAGGAATTTACCTCCTCAAGGTTGAAACATGAGACGGTCAAAACGCAAAAAAAGAGAGAGAAGGAAAGGAAGACAAGATTAAAGAAAAAAAGAAAAAAGGATAGAGAGAGAGAAAGATAAAGACAGGAGATTGTCTTCCTCGATGGTAAAAATTAAGAAGGACGAAAAAAGGGAAAAGGAAAGAATTCGTCAAAGCGTGAAGAAGAAAGGGGAATAAAAGAAAAGTAAAGTGAAAAAAAAAGGAGAAGAAGAAAAGGAAAGAGAACAGTGAAATGAATTACCCTTTTTTTATGTTATTTCTTTTGTCCCTTTCTTCTCTTAAGAGGGGATGTCACGTGGTCTCCCATTGAGAGAAGAGAAATAAGGAATTTCTACTATCCCTCGTGTTTGAATCAGCAAACCGTCAAAGAATGACCGTTAAGAGAGATAATGTAGGTCAATCCCGAAGTAACAAATCCAGGTCAGAATGGAAACCGACAGATGTTTGTACTTTGTGACCGGATGGGTAAAGAATGGGGTAGAGGGACGTATAGTAGCCCTAACGAATCGCCTGACAGGAGAAGGAAGAAGATAGAAGCCGAATGATTGGCTAGGACCCTAAAACGGAAGTGGCACCTTCTTCCGTCAGCGGAAATAGGAAATAAGAAAAAGAGTTTTTGAAGATGGGGTCGTCGTGAGAGGATGCGAGTCCCATGCCAAGTTTTCGGGTAAAGAAAGCGAAAAGGATCTTGAAGAAGAAGAAGAAGAAGAAGAAGAAGAAGAAGAAGAAGAAGAAGAAGAAGAAGAAGAAGAAGAAGAAGAAGAAGAAGAAGAAGAAGAAGCCATACCTTCAAGCCAGAACTAAAAATAACGTAAATTCCGTCGACCTGTAAAAAAAAGGAAAACATTCTCCAAAGGAAAGTCGACGTAAAGATAAGTAAACTTTAAGACTGTTTCTCCCTACACCCAATTATATACTCTCTCTCTCTCTCTCTCAATTTGAAGAAAGACTAAAGAAGAAAGAAAAGAAAAGAAGAAAGACATTTATGTTTATGTACTATCCGTTAATAATATAGCTGATGCGTTGAATATGTGTATCCGCGTGTGTAGTAAAAAGATTGATACATTTTAATGTTCCCACGTGTTGAAGTTGTTCGTTTGTATCGTCTAATATCAAACTGCTTATTGTATGTTTCTTTTTCAGCTTCTATTCGCCTTATGTTATTCTCGCTTAAATTGTCCTATGAATTCCTTTAAAAATATTATACGGGAAACCGGAGTTGTCGACTACTATAATTAATATTATTACATCTAAACCTAGAGGTCCATATCTTTCATTGTTCTAGGGGAGGAAGAACTAGTGGCCTTGGTGGGTGTGTGAATAGTGTGAAGTTTGGAAAACCCTTGCCAGCGGCGGTCAGTCTAGCCATAAATTAAACCCCACATAATATGCCAGTTCCTATATGACCGAGAAAGGACTCTGAACAAGGACTTATTCTACGAGGGATCAAGTGCCAGATCGCCCCGTCCTCACACGTGCAAAAAAAATAAACTCTCCGTTTGGTGATAACAATATTTAAATGCACCAGTTCCCATACGCTTTTAAGTGGTTGCTCATCCGGGGATCTTTTTATTTTAATTTGCAGTCACAAAACTGATAAGATTATACGATCCAAACATAATAATTTATTAGCACCTCTTACTAATAAACGTTAATGATCTAAATCCAATAGGTTTGACCTTAATATGCATAATTTCTCCAGCTATCCCCACAATGAGACCAAGGAACTTATTCCCGAGCAATGACTTATATTCTGCATTCAACGTTACAGGATCAAAATTGAATTTGTATTTTCTGAATTTGTGCTGCTCTTTGCTTATCTGGCTAAACATAACCCTAACTTCCATTGACGCAAACCCTTAATCAATCTTAAAAGCCCGTTTAGAAGATCTTGCCTACATGTATTGTGGATCCAGCATTGATAAATGACTTTTATCTACAGCGGCAACAATTTGACTCTGTTAAATCATTGTACAATAATGACACTGTTGTTATATCTAAACCTGATAAAAGGTCAGGTGCTGAGATACTTAATAGACATAACAATATCAACAAAATGGCTGATATTCTAAACGAGGCTTCTTAATTTACTCGCCTAGGTAGTGTGGATGAATTTGACAAAATTGCCATGGAATAGCAACGTATCCAACGTCAATTGCTCGATTTTTATAAAGACCATTTAATCCTTAAAAGCTTCTACGAAAAAAATTCGCCCCATTGAATCCAACAAACCACTTCTATATGGTCTCCCTAAAATCCATAAACCCAATGTCCCCTTAGATCTATTCTATCTATGGTTGGTTCTGCCCAGCACCACCTGACTCAGTTGGTTAGCAGATACACTCGAACCAGTACTAAAACTATACTCCAAACATTGTCTCGTTCACCTTTACTAACATAATTCAAAATACGTCCATTAACTCTCATAACTCCTTTCTTTGTTCATTTTAGATCTCAAGTTTATATACTAATGTTCTGTTAGATAAAACTATTGCAATCTGCACCGAAGCTTTATATCGCAGTCACTTGGACCCCTCTTTTTTTCTGAAATCTTCTTTCTTAAATCAATGCATATTGCTACGAAATGGGTTCAATTTAGTTTCAATAATACTATGTACCAGCAAATTGACTGAATTTCAATGGGACTAACTATGGCTAATATTTTCGTGGGTTTCTAGGAAGAAAAATTATTTGAAACCACTAACAAACCACTTTATGCACGGTATGTTGACACATTTGTTATGTTTTCCTCTCGATCAGAGAGCAGACGATTTATTCATTCAATCAACCAATTACATCCGGAGTTGAAATTTACATGTGAATTCGAAAACAACCTCTTTTCTTTTCTTGATGTCCTAGTTGAATGCACTAATTTTGGTTTTCTGACTTCTATTTACCGTAATCCTTCATTTACAAGTTGATATACACGCAGGGGTTTATTTTGCCCCTTGAGGCATAAAATCAACTTAATTAAAAACCCTGGTTCACTGAGCTTTAATGATTTATTCTAAGTCAATCCTTACTGATGAACTCAACTTTATTAAACTACACTCTTCAAAAATGGATATCCTGAGGATAGAATTACTAGTACCATCAGATATATACAGTTCTTTACCCATATTAAACTTGGCCCTCAAGAATAACCTGTATATCTTGAATTACCATGGATAGCCAACGCTTCCACTCAAAACAAATTAGAAGATCCATCAGCCGCTGTTTCTGTGCTGTTAACCCAAGGATTTATTCTTAAATCCAACGCGCTCTTTCCACTTAATCTCAAAGATAGAGTGTCCCTTCATCATTCATTTCAAGTTTCTTCATCTATAAATTTCATTGCAAATGCAACATTTGCTATATCAACCGCACTGCCCAAAGATTGGAGAATAGAATAAAGTAATATGTGCCCTCTGCCATCCGATCAAATGTTTTAACCTGCTCAACTGATTCGTGCAATCAGAACGGGCCTTCTTCATTTACTCGACACCTACCAGCCAACGCACCCTGCGCCAACGCCTATAGCTTTAACATGTTTACTATTTTTGAAGTCTCTAAAAGTAAATTACAATTGTCAGTACTAGAGGCGCATTATATCACTAAATACCAACCTACCCTTTGCAAACAAAAGGATTTCTACAATCTTCTTTTGTTCAACACAATCGATTATACTGCAACTAAGCTTGACTTAATCAAAGAAGAAATAGTTTTAAAACCGTACCAATCCCTCCAGGTAAACGTTTTTTTTTTCTTTTTTCTCCAATTTGGGGCTTTCTCATTTTTTTTTTTTCATCTCCTTTGTCGTTAACTTCCTTGGTCGATTCCTCGTTACTGGTTGCTGTCACAGAGTTTCTCTGACGAGACGTGACCGAAAAAAGGTCCTTTTTTAGAACTCACAATGTATGCTCAACTTAAAACTATTCTAAAATTCTTTACCTACCATAGGATATATACATATAATGAGCAAATTCAAATAATATCTTTTTCGTAGACGCGTGCACGACTGTGGGCGAAATATACATTGTTCTTAATTCTATTATTATCAGTAAAATTACCCAGAATAGCTTGGGGCTTTAGAAATTTTTGTAAATATGTTTGTCGCTTTAGTCTTAAAGATAACTTCACCATGTTCTTTAAAGAACATCTCTAATTATTAATATGCTTCACTGATGTCTGACATAGGGCAGTTGTTATCTGTAAGGATCATTCTTAATGAAATACGAAATGGCTATCATTTTTTTAACAAAAACTGCTGATGAAAATGTCGGTCTTTCTTATCAAACACCGACTGCTAATTTGTAAATAGAAATGGCCGTGTTTCACAAACGAAGAATAAGCGAGTGTTATCTTAGATTTTATGCTTGAAATATTTGACCTTATTCTATCAACATTCTACAAAAATAATTGAACATTGTTACAAGAATTTTTATCTTTTTATAAACGACTCGAACATTCAAAAGTACCAAACGTGGTAATTTTTCCGAAAAGGCGCCAGTCAGAATATTTTGGCGCCTTCTTACTTGCGGAAGTAACTGAAAACTGAAGCCGATTTGGGATTGATATTTCTGAAGAGAAATTTTAAATATTTCTAAGTCTCCGACTTTTCACGGTTCACCTAAGAAAAACTAAAAACCTTTCTGTACAATTTTATGCCGTTACGAGTCTGAAATCTTCAGAAATGAGTTTGAATATTAATTACAAGGCTATTACTGGTAAAGATCTGGATATAAACCATGGAATATTGTGCCAGTCCCTGAGAAGAACAACAAAACAAAACTGCATCAATCTAATCGAATGATGAATTAAACCCAATCCAAAAGAAACACTTGCTGACCCCATAAAACTTTGTTGCCAGATTTAGAAACTAATAAATAAAAATAGGTTTATGATTTATATAATGGTGTAGGATGTTTTATATTCTAGTAAATTAGAAATTATACCTTGTTTATGTAAAGAATTTTTAGTAGAAAGCATTCATTGAAAGTTAATCTGACTCATATAAAAAGCTATAAACCTCAACATCTGTATATATTTATGAGGGCAATATACAAAAGTTGGTAAAGAAGAGCGATATTTTACTTTATTTTCCATCTTTATTTTATTTTTGAAATAAGGTCTTCGTATGGAGTCTGGTGAACTTTTTATCGTAAGAGTAAAAAGAATTTATTTCTGCGAGGAATTATCTTTTAAATATCTGAAACTCATCCTCCTATTTTCTGTTTAAGCTAAAGCAGAATTAGAATAAATAATGGACAGTAAACAAGAAAAAAAACGATTTCCGACGAAATTTTAACAGAAAACTTTCTTTAATAACTACTTTATCCTTTATTAAATAGGTAATTACTTGATTTTTGGTTAGAATTTTTTAGAATTGCATGGCTCGATTTACCATTACATATAGTAGATCGTTGGCCTTGTGCCTATCTGTTTGCCCCCTGGAACCAAGTTGTTGCGCTGTGAACGAGATTATAACCTTGTTTCAAGTTTAAACCGAATATTTCATAATAAAATGTATTCAAAACAATATGGGCCCCTATAAAATAAGTATTGGGGCCGGAGTATAGACTCCCTGTACAATAAGTATAAGCCTAAAAAGTCTTCAACTTGATGGGCCAGGGGACAGTTCTCAAGGGGGGGGGTCACGGATATATACTCTATAGTAAAATGAAAAGACCAACTGATGAGTTTCACCAAGACCCCCCCCCGTATAGATGTTATTTTCATATTGAAATTGTTGATATCAAAATTATATCAATAATTATCCCAAATACAAATAACAATCTTAAAAGTGAATTTATATACAAATCATATAATCTACACTACAATATTTTTTAAATGGCCGGCGATGAGCCAATGGAGAAAAAAGATTCTAGAAATATATGATCCAAGACTCAATTATTCCCGACACAAAGATAGTAAAGCGTCAATGAATTAAATAGTTTCTGGGGCCTGATTGGGCAATGTAGTCACGGGCCAGTGCGTTCAACTATGTCCGCGCATTTTGAATTTGTCCCGCACAAAAATTAATCTCGCGTTTGGAGCCGGTCATGTGACAATTCACGGTAACAATTCTTATTTACATATATATATGTATGTCTGTACTTGTAGAAAACTAAAAAGTACTTAGCAGCAAAGTATCCGTCTGCCCGCTAGCCAAACGTATGTATCTGCACGTCTGAGGCGATTTCCACGTTCATGCAAAGCCTAGAACACTGAAGTGTGGCAAATACGTACATCAATTTCATTATGGCAATGACATAGTTTTGCTGGCTGTACGTTCTCCCATTTTTGGCAGTGTGTCCGTTGCTGTCGAGTAGTCTGGAGCTATGGGTCGCTCTCTGGGAAGAACAAGATTTCCATTTCATTTCCAACCTTCGTTTTAGTTATTTCTCATTCAGAAACCTTTTCTCAGGTTATAACAATCCCAAACGGACAATATCAGTTATTTAGAACTTACGATGTCTTTCGATCTCAATTTTGCTATTGTTTGTTTTTCTACCTTATTTATTTATTCATTTATTCCTTTGATAACGACGTCACGGAGATATGCAAACAAAAGAATCACGATGATAAAACATGTCTGCTTCAAATAACAAGTATATGTGAGAAAAAATTATTTTGGAAGTGTTGGTCTCTGTCGAAATGCTATTTTCTTCCCAAAAGTCTCAATTCAATTCAGATGTTTTGTTCATCTGTACCATGATTTGCGTGTGGACGAGGATTTTTGGCATCAAATATGTAGAAAGTTGGCAACATCAGGTTCAATTCCAAATTAAGAAACAGAATTTCTTCTCCAAGATGAAAAAAATAGTCTGCATGTTGAACATCAACAGCTAATACTGTTGGCACAGCTTCAAATCCAACGATACCGCTTTTATCTTTGGTACAAGCATGTATTTACTCAAACTTCCGCCACGAGCAGGATGTGACACAAGGTCAATTTTTAAGCAGAGTACAGCTGGTTTGAATGCAGTTTTCTTTCTCTGAAACTGATTTCCGTACCAAGGCTAAATAGCTCAGCCTGCCCTACTATTTACCCATTGTTGGTGGAAAAAAGATTTTGGTTCCTGACTTTGTCAAGAGTATCAATACAAAGGGAAATACAAAGAACCACATTCAGGATTTGAAATCGGGTCTCCGATTCCATTTCTAAGGCGATAACCATTACGCTAGGCACGCCTGTACCATATATATATATATATATATATATATATATATATATATATATATATATATACCGACAGAAAGAGAGAGAGAAACAAAAACAGACTGCAAGAAAAAATATCTCAAAAGGTAAATTCGTAGAACATTTCTAAATCCTTTTAAAAGAGAAGCAAGCATCTTGAATGGCCTCCTATTGTGGCTCTCTATCGTGACCTATGATTGGCTAGACAAAGCTTAGTAAAGGTCAACAAATGTGATCCTATTATTATGACCTTGTTCCAGATTTAGTTGAGTAAGAGTGTTTGCCATAGAGCAATAGTTAACAAGATTGTTTCATAGATCAATGTTGTTATAGTACATTCAATCTTCCCTTGGTGCTCTACTAGAGCCACTTTGTGCTAAGCCAACCTTCCGAATAGGAAAGCAAGTTATTCCAGTGAACGTCTTTTTAACAGTATTTCTTTGATCTACCGTTATGATATCCGCATTCGTGATTCACTAAAAATGTTCTCCCTGTAAATGTCAACACCTGATGTCACTATACTCGCATTTAGAGTTTTTCATATCAGTGTTACCTGATGGTTTTTCACTGAAGTTTGAGTGACAGCAAGTCTCCTCAAGTCTCCAGGACTCGTCTCAGGATTCTGGCCGTTCTCAGCAATGCTGTCATTTGGATAGTCTCTACCCGTCCACCAACTTCCAAGTCTTCCAGGCCTTTTAATAATCATTTAGTTATTGTGCCAAAAGCACCAATCACAATTGGTACAATCGTCACTTTCATGTTCCTCAGCTTTTTCAATTCTGTAGCAAGGTCGAGATATTTATCCTTCTTTGCACATTCCTTCAGATTTATTCTGTGGTCCGCTGGGACAGCAAAGACGACAATTTTGCAAATTCTCTTTTTGTTTTTGTTTTTTGTTGATTATTATAAGGTCTTGTCTTCTGGCCGGGATTAGGTGATCTGTTTGTATGTTAAAGTCCCATAGGAGTTTATGCGTGTCATTTTCTAGGACAGGTGCTGGGTTGTGCATATACCATTTGTTAGTATGGTCAAATTTAGATTTCTTGCACATTTCCCAGTGGATCACCTTGCCCATCCAGTCGTGTCTCGACTTATATTCCTTCTGTGCTAATTTGCTGCATTCGCTTATTATGTGATTGATCGTTTCATCTCTGTGACCGCATAGCCTACATTTGCTGTTTTGTTGTGTCTTATCTATCGTAGCTTTGATATGATTGGTTCTTATAGCCTTGTCCTGTGCTGCTATTAGGAGAGATTCCGTTTCTTTCTTAAAGTTTCCTTTTCTTAGCCAAGTCCAGGTTTTCTGGTGTGAAATGTTGTTTATTAGTCGTTTAAAGCGGCCATAGAGTTTTTTTTCCCCATTTTAGTTTCCTAGTTGTGGTTATTCTGTCGTCTCTCGTGTTGTCCGTATCATTTCTGATGGCTGTAATCAGTCCTCGTTTGTGTTTTTCTATGTAGTCTTCGAGCCGTTGTATCGATGCGTCAACGCTGTCTTTGATGCTGGTAAGTCCTCTTCTCCCCTCTTTTCTAGATACATATAGTCTGTCAACGTCGTCTCTAGGATGTAATGCTTTGTGCATGGTCATTAATTTTCTTGTTCTTTAATCCATTTGTTTAAGTTCATATCTGGTCCACTTGAGAAAGGGTCCCGAATATCTAACGAGGAACACAGCCCAAGTGTTTATTCCTTTGATGAGGTTTCTGCTGGAGAGTTTTGTCTCGAGTAGTTTTCTAGTTCTCCTGAGATATTCTTTTCGGATCGTGTCTTTCATTTCCACTTGTTTGGTGGTGTCAGCCTCCAAGATACCCAAGTATTTGTAGGTTTCCTCTTGTCCGAGCGTTCTAATCTTGTCTTGATTTGGTAGTTCCATTCTGTCAGTCATATGTCGTTTGCCACTTTTCATGGCGAGCATGGAACATTTTTCTCTGCCAAATTCCATTCCTATGTCCTGACTGTATATTCTAACGGCGTGTATGAGAGCTTCCAGTTCTTTTTCATTTTTTGCAAATAGTTTAATGCCATCCATTGTTGTTTTTTTTTGTTTGTTTTTTCTTTTGTTGTTTTTTGTTTTGTTGTTTTTTGTTTTGTTGTTTTTTGCTTTGTTTTTTGTTTTGTTTTTTGTTTTGATGTTTTTTGTTTTGTTGTTTTTTGTTTTGTGCTTTTTGTTTTGTGTTTTTGTTTTTTGTTTTGTGCTTTTTATTTTGTGCTTTTTGTTTTTTGTTTTGTGTTTTTTGTTTTTTGTTTTGTGCTTTTTGTTTTTTGTTTTGTGTTTTTTGTGGTTTTTTTTGTTTGTTTTTTTTTTGTTTTTTCACGTACACATGGGAAGCAGCATGATGGACGTGTGAACCTTGCAGCTTAACGCTCGGGATTGTAAGTTCGATCGGGGAACTACTGCTGCTCATCTATAAGAGTGGCTTCTATAGATGAGAATAAAAACAGCCATCGAAAGATAACCATGACCCACACTCAAACCACATACATAAACCGCATCGCTCTTCGCGTGGGTAAACAAGGGGCGCGTCCTGCTGAGGTTGGAGCCCTGGCCTCAGTGTTCGAAAAATCAGCTACAGAGCTCAAGCTCAAACAAAAACTACTAAAATGCAAACAAACAATACAAATAGCAACATTTAACGTTAGAACCCTAAATAGAATAGGTCAACTACCAGAACTTATCGCATCAGCCGTAGAACATAAGATAGACATAATTTGCATACAAGAACACCGATACACGCACACCGAAGATATGAAATATCACCAAACAGGCAATGGACGGAAGCTGGCCACTGTATTAGCTTGGAAAAACTCTGCCAATGCCACAGTAGGAGAGGTTGGAATGCTTATAGGACCTAAAGCTATAAAAAAAACACTTAATAGCATTGAGAGAATTCAACCTCGGATGATGACAGCCACGTTTAATGGCAACCCCAGAGCAACAATCATCTCATGCTACAGCCCTACCAATATTAGCGAAGAAACCAAACTAGCCACCTTCTATGATGAGCTATCCTCATTAGTGCGTAGCATTCCGAAACACAACCTGCTAATCATTGGAGGAGATATGAATGCCCAAATCGGGAAAAACAGACATAACAAATACAGCCGACACAACACATCAAATAGAAACGGACAACATCTAACAGATTTC
Source organism: Sepioteuthis lessoniana (assembly GCA_963585895.1). Classification (NCBI taxonomy): domain Eukaryota; kingdom Metazoa; phylum Mollusca; class Cephalopoda; order Myopsida; family Loliginidae; genus Sepioteuthis; species Sepioteuthis lessoniana. The sequence continues at coordinate 141,700,448 of OY757907.1, read as the reverse complement.
ATGATAGAAAATAGATTAACTTGCCTCAATACAAACTATCAAAAAAGAGAGGGAAAATTATGGACCTACACATATGCGAACAACAGTAAAGCGCAGATAGACTACGTCTTTATAAAAAAAAAAGAAATGGAAAAATAGCGCGATGAATTGCGAGGCATACTCCTCTTTCGAGGGTGTGTCATCCGATCACCGAATAGTCACGGCAAAAATACGACTAAGCCTACGAAAAAACGCCACACGAACAGCGACCACTAAACACTATAACTGGGCCCTCCTCAACAACAGAGATATTAGAGATAAATATGTATTAGAACTAAGAAACAGATTCGAGACACTACAAGAGAAGGAAGAAAAAAATACCCCAAACGACGAATATGAGAACTTCGTTAACGCACACCTCGAGGCAGCATCAAAGTGTATTCCAACAAAACCTAGAACGAAATATAGAGCCCCATGGGAAACGGAAGAGGTTAGAGAAAAACGTGCACTAGTGAAAACTGCCTCCGAAAGCTACCGGAAGAACCCAACAATTGCAAATGGCGGAATACTAAAGAAGGCACAAAAGCAATTAGCAGGCATATATCTAAAAGAACAAACGGAATTCATACAAAATAAGATAGATAAGATTAGAGACTCGGTGGAGGATAGGCAATCTAGGATAGCCTGGCAAACAATAAACGAAGTGAGTGGAAGGAAAAGCACAGCCAAAGCAAAACTGAAAGCGGCAAACCAACAAGAAAGAATTAAACTGTGAAAACAACATTTTGAAAATCTACTAGCTAACCCTCCGAATATTACGCAGGAACCGATCACCAGAATTATCAGTAAGCAATTTGACATTAAACTAGGGCCGTTCACTAAAGAAGAACTCGATTCGGTTCTTAGAAAAATTAAAAATAGAAAAGCTGCAGGGCTTGAAGAGATTCCCCCAGAAGTGTGGAAGACGAGACAATTCGACGACATACTGCTCCGACACTGCAACGCAGTTTATAACCAAAATCCGATAGACAGATGGACGAAGGGATGCATCCTCCCCTTCCCTAAAAAGGGGGACCTCGGATTAGCCAAGGTATAACACTCACATCTATAGCAACCAAAATCTACAATGCCCTACTACGAAACCGCATAGTACCCCAAATCGACAAAATCCTGAGGAAAAACCAAAATGGCTTCAGAAGAAACAGGTCCACGACTTCACAAATATTGACCATTCGTAGAATCCTAAAAGGCGTGAGGGCAAAAAACTTACAGGCGACATTACTATTTGTCGATTTTACCAAGGCCTTCGATTCCATTCACAGAGGGAAGATGGAACAAATACTACTAGCATACGGCCTACCAGAAGAAACCGTAGCAGCAATAATGATTCTCTACAGAAACACCAAAGTGAAAGTGCGTTCACCAGATGGAGACACAGATTACTTCGACATTGTAGCAGGAGTACTACAAGGGGACACGCTTGCCCCATACCTCTTTATCATCTGTCTAGACTACGTACTTAGGACATCGATCGATAACATTAGGGAAAACGGCTTTGAGCTGACAAAGAAAAGAAGCAGAAGGTACCCCGCAGAAACAATTACCGACGCCGACTACGCCGATGACATAGCGCTCCTGGCCAATACACCCAACCAAGCCGAAACACTACTGCATAGTTCGGAACGAGCCGCTTCAGACATTGGACTCCATGTCAATGCACAGAAAACAGAATTTATGTGCTTTAATTAGAAAGGTGACATCTCCACACTAGACGGAATCTCCCTGAAACTGGTTGACAAATTCACCTACCTAGGAAGCAGCGTCTCATCAACCGAAAAAGACATCGACACACGGCTAACGAAGGCATGGACAGCTATCGATAGACTTTTGATCATATGGAAATCAAACCTGACCGATAAAATGAAACGCAGTTTCTTCCAGGCGGCGGTCGTGTCGATACTGCTGTATGGATGCACTACTTGGACGCTGACTAAACGGCTGGAGAAGAAGCTCGACGGCAATTATACAAGAATGTTGCGAGCAATATTGAACAGGTCCTGGCAGCAACACCCCACACGGCGCCAACTGTACGGCCACCTACCACCTATCACGAAAACTATACAAGCTAGACGAACCAGACATGCAGGACACTGCTGGAAAAGCAAAGACGAGATCGTAAGTGATGTGCTCCTGTGGACCCCTGCATATGACCATGATGCCACTTAACCACATACTCAGAAAATGCATAGCCGGATACAAATTTAGCGGATCGCAAGAGAAGATCAATCCTGTGGACCCCCGCATATGGCCAATCAAAAGCAGGACGACCAGCTCGAACATTCATACAGCAGCTATGTGATGATACGGGGTGTAACCCCGAAGACCTGCCGAAGGCGATGAATGATAGGGAGACGTGGAGAAAGAGGGTCAGGGATATCCGTGCTAGCCGCACGTCATGATGATGATGATGATTTACATTAGGTGATTGATCTTCTCTTGCGATCCGCTAAATTTGTATCCGGCTGTGCATTTTCTGAGTATGTGGTTAAGTGGCATCATGGCTATTATGAATAGTAAGGGTGATTTTTCATCTCGGAAAATCCCTCTTTGGATCTTTGTTTCAGCTAAGCTTCTTCCTCCTGCTGTCAGCTCCACTCTCCAGGTTTGCATGGTCTTTTCGATGAAGTTTATGACTTCATGTGATATTTTGTACATTTTGAGACAGTGTATTATCCAGCTTTGTGGGACTATATCATACGCCTTTTTGTAGTCAATCCAGGCCATAGCGAGATTTTTCCGTCTTGTCTTGCTCTCATTTTGGATGTGTTGATCTATGTTGAGTTATTCTGCTGAGCCTCTGGATCCTTTGCAGTATCTTTTCTGTTCGTCAGCGAACAATCCGCGGCTTGTTAGCGGGTAGTAAATCTTTTCCCTTATTTGTGCTGTTAGTATTTTCCACATCATTGGTAGGCAGGTTATGGGTCTGTAATTGTTTGGAGCAGTTCCTTTGCTTGGGTCCTTTTGGATTAATGTAGTCTTACCTTTGGTCATCAAGTCAGGTACTTATGCACTTTGTAGGCATCTGTTCATTTCTAGTGCTAGTCTGCCGTGAATGGAGGTGAATTTCTTGAACCAGAAGCCATGTATTCCATCATGGCCTGACGTTTTCCAGTTTGATATTCTTTTTAGTGTTATTTTGAGTAAGTCGATGTGTATTTCCGTTTTGGGGCCTTCTTCAAGTCCCTCTAGTTCCCTTGTAATATTGTTTATCCATTTAGCATTTTCGTTGTTTTTTGGTTGCCATATTTTCGTCCAAAATCGTTCGGTTTCTTTGGCTTCTGGTTGTTGGTATGTTTTCGTGTCACTCCATCCCAACTGTTAATAGAATTTCCTTTCGTTGTTTTGGAAAGCCCTGTTTTGTCTGTATTGTTTTACCCTTTGTCGATATCTCTTTAATCTTCCTTCTTTCGCTAGCACTTTCTGATTTATTTCCTCAAGTTATACTGTTATTTTTTCTTGTGTTGCCTGTTCCTTTTTGTCCCCACTTATTTCAGCGCCTCTCTTTATTATTATTATTATTATTATTATTGAGTTTTCTTTTCTATAGAAATTGGGAAAAGAGATTAAGTCACCTTAATACTCCAGCACTTTCCCCTGTATTCTAGCTAAATTTATTAATGGTGTCATTTGAAGAATTTCATTTCTCTTTACAATCTCTTTGCAAGATTTGTCAGGACGGTTGCAGTTTCTCCACTGATTAAGGGCACGAATGTCAAATTCCTTTTTTTGTTTGTTTTTGCTTTTGCTGTTGTTTGTGTTTGTTTTGTTTGTTTTTGTTTTTTAGCAGATTTTTTTGTTTTTATGTGTGTGTTTTCTCTCAATGTCAAGATATATTTTCAAATTTTTTTCCATAACTTTTTTCTTTTTTTTCTTCATTTTTTTTCTTTTTTTTTTTTTTGTTCAGAAATACAAAATGTTCAGCATCAATACTAAATTTGTAAATGTTGTAAATTGTCTTGAAAAAATGTTATTTGAATTTTTTACATAAAGTATTGTTAATTATTATTAACTTATGGGTCGTTTTTCCTTCATTAGATTTTTGTTCTTTCTTATGACACTGGAAGTGTTACAGACAATATTTTTTTAAATTTCTTTAATGATGCAATGTCGAGTATTATGATTATTATTATTATTTTAATTGTATTTTTTTCATCTTATTTCTTTTGTTTTTTAGCGCAACTATTTTATCAGAGGCAAAAAAAGCCTCTAATCACTGCTGCTTACTGACGATTGTAAAATAACGATTCTAGTATTTTAATTAAAATCAACTGAAACAAGATAGCGTAAGTGCTAATTTTTATAAGTTGCTCGGAAGAAGTTGAGAACAGACATGACTTGGTTGGAACTTTGAGTCTCATTGGGTGCCCCTTTCATATGGCCTTGTGCCACATCTAAGCAAAAAAAAAGCTTAGTAAATTTCCATGACTTGGTTGGAACGATTGTGTGATAAGCTCAGTGCAAATAACATCGACTTGATTATGCAGAGAAAAATGCGAGAGACACAAAACGATTAACTCTGTTCTAGGAAGAGAAAAAAGAAAGAAAGAAATTAAGTAAAAAATCATTTTTCTTGGATTTTTATACAACTTTTTTTTTTTTTTTTTTTTTTTTTTGCTGTCATTATTCAAAACAGGTTCGGCATGAAATCTCATATCTAGCAATCGTAAAATTCTCATCCAAACATATTTATTTTTGCTTATCATGTGATTTACAAAGCTTTGTTGACCCTAGCACACAAGCTTCAAGTTGCTTATCATATTTACCCAACCCCTCCGCTTGGGCAGGATATGACACAAGGTCAATTTTTTAAGCGGAGTTTAACAGGTTTCAATTCAGAGTTTTCCTTCTCTTAGACTAGCTTCAGGTTGCTTATAATACCTATTGTCAATAAATGGTCACCTATTTAACTACTGAACAGGCTCATCGCTGCCTTAACTTCGGTGATCTAACAGGAACCGATGCTTTCAGCTTGACCCGACCGTAAATAATCGTCGTTCAAGTTGTTATCGTGTTTTTTGTTGTTTGTTTTTTGTTTTTTTTTCATTTTTTTGCCCATTGGATTTACCTGTCGACATTTGAACTTTTCTTACTTTTTAACAGATGCCAACCGTTACAAATTACAGCCTGCAGCTAAAGTACCTGAAAAAAAAACCACTGTCTATTACGGAACGTTTCCCAATTACTTTTTCAACTACTGATCACCTACACATGCATACTCTCACACACATATATGTGCACGATGTTGCACGCGCGCACACACACGCACACACACACACACACATGTATATATATATGTGTGTGTGTGTGTGTGTGTGTGTTAGTTTTAAACTGCTCCTTTCTTTTCTGTTTAATGTTGGCAAACTAAAACATACCGTCTGCCAACATTTGTTTTTACTCTTATTTAACTTTTGAATTACTTATTTTATCTTATTTTGTTTATGAGAATTTTCATTGGTCAACATTTCCAACGATTCCGTAGTTAAAACAACCCATCAGATTGCAAGAATTAACAAACGAATCAAATGACTGTTTCATTTAAAACGATAAAACAAATCAGGTGATTTAAGTAAAAACTGATTTAGGCATCATATTTGGTAACACATTCTTCTTTATCGGCGCCTTCAAATAATTCTTTTTTGACAAAACCAGAAAATAAAAAGTTAGTTATCAGATTTAATTGATTTAAGTAAAGTTTAACCCAGTTTAAATGACTATTCAGAGGAAGTTGGGTCGTTGTTTCTGGACTAAATTAATGGGGACTTTTTATCAATATAATAAATTTATCGATCTCGACGTCTCCTTCATTAATCTTTGATCTTTCATCAGTTAGGACATTTTGCTTACAACTAATATGATCAATCAATGACAGATTTATTGAATGAGATTAAAATAATCGAAGACTTCATTGCGATGGCATACATTATCGAAAGAAAAACGGAAAAATCGATTTTTTAATAATTCAAAGACATTTTACATTTCCTAAATGTCGTAAGTGGAATTTTTTTTCACCTGAAAGTTTCTAATGTTTTTCTTTTTATTTTATTTTCTAAAAAAAATCAGGCAAAATAAAAGCAAATTCATTCAATAAAACCCAATTTCTGTTGGATTGGAGTTTGTTTTTTTAATCTTTTTTTTTAATCTTTCGGCTCAACTCATCAAAGAACACACTTTATTTTAATCTTTCAGCTCAACTCTTTTTTTTTAATCTTTCAGCTCAATTTACAAACTCTTTTACAATTATTTTAATATTATTGTAAAATAGCTCCTACATTAATGTTGTTGAGTACGTTATAAAAAATAATTTTCAAAACTGATTTTTCCTCTTAACTCTTTGTTAGAAAGACCAGCTTATTTACTGTTATATTTAATATTGATATGTCGTCTTCCTTTTAGGAAGTTGAGCACTTATAAAAAGTATTGATATTCTGCCCAAGTAAGCATTTTTGAGCCCCGACTTTACCGTTGCTTCCAATATATATATATAATTTTTGAGAAATACATTAGAAAAAGTTTTGATCGCTAATGAGGTTGTCACACCATTTACATAGGGACGCCATTAGCTTCTTCTTTATCTTTCACTTTTTATTTTTGCATATATTCATGTGTGTATGTGTGTGTATGGGTGTATGCTTCTCAAAGTATGTTTCTTTTTTTTTTTTTACTATACTCTGTGGGGGGGGGAAATAACTTGTTAGAAAAGAGTTCAGAGGAGAAATCCTAATGGTGTAGTGGCTAGCGTGCTGAAATTTGACATTGCAATAAGCATGTTCGAACTCCAGTCGCACTATTTTGTTAACTTTCGGACCTTTGAGAAATGTATGAACCCTTAATCTTTCTGCAATTGGTTAAATAGTACAAACTAAAATCAGAGTTTAGATCATTAAAAAAAGGGATTAGGATATTTTGATTCTAATTTATATCAATCCTCAATAAATGATAAATTTGATCAAATAGATTAGGGAGTGAAATTTGTAACTTGACGACAAGGTTCTTATTATCTATTTCCAATGTCTGCGAATGTCTTCATATGTGTGTGTGTGTATATATAAGAGTTTGTCTTTCCTCTTTTATACGTGTTTTCTAGCGTTTTCTCTTGTGGGGGGGGAGCATTCATTTTATCTTCCTTCTTTTTCTACCTTTTTCCTCACCCAACACAAAATTCCCAATTTATTCTATTCTTACAGTAACTTAGTTTTTCAAACGCTAGAATAAATTCAAAAACTATTGACATCTTTTACCTCCTTTCTTCATGGTTCACCTGCAGCTTGGATTTACAGTGATAATCTTTTACATTTCATACAGCAATGATTTTACATATAATAAAATCTTTTAGGCATTTTTAAAGGCTAATATAGTAAAAAGACAGAATAACTGTTAGTTGACCGGTTCCAAAAATAGAAAGATTTACTTTCGGCCTTCTTAATTTTATGCGAGTCCATTCTATTGTGGTCTGTAGGGTTCTAAATCTTTTTACGGACGCGGACTACGCTTCTAGCAAATACACTCGCCCAAGCCGAATCCCTGCAACATAGTCTGGAACGAGCAGCAGATGGCATAGGCCTCCATGTCAACGCAGACAAGACAGAATACATGTGCTTTTATCAAAGAGGCAACAGCTCCACACTAAAAAGGGTGGGAAGGCCTTTGAAACTAGTGGACAAGTTTACCTACTTAGGAAGCAGCATATCATCAACCGAGAAAGACATCAACACGCGACGAAGACATTGACAGATATCGATAGGCTATCGGTCGTATGGAAGTCAGACCTGATCGATAAAATAAAACGCCGTTTTTTTCCAAGTATCTATACTGCTATATGGATGCACCACATGGACGCTAACTAAACGCATAGAGAAAAAGCTTGACGGCATTTATACCAGAATGCTGCGAGCTGTAGTGAACAAGCCCTGGAGGCAACACTCCACAAAACAGCAGCTGTATGGCCACCTACCATCCATCACAAAAACTATCCAAGTTAGACGAACCAGACATGCGGGACACTGCTGGAGAAGTAAGGACGAGCTCATAAGTAATGTGCTTCTGTGGACCCCTTCACACGAACGAACAAAGGTAGGACGACCAGCTAGAACCTATACACAACAGCTCTGTGCTGATACAGAAAGTAGGCTTGAAGGCCACCCGGGAGCAATGAACGATAGAGACGGGTGGCGAAGGAGGGTCTGGGAGATCCGTGCTAGCAGCGGAACATGATGATGATGATGATGCTATGTGAGAGTGTGGGCGCATGTATGTGAGAGGGGGGTGAGTGAATTTGAGCTGAATAAAAAATAGGAACTTTAAGATAGATAGATAGATAGATATTGAATAGATTTAGATAAAGATTGATTAGTCGTCGACGTAAATCTTATCCACTTAACATATGGAAAATTACTTGAGATTTAACAAAACTGGAATTGATTGCATCGCTTCCAAATTGAAGGAGAAAGTGTTGCATTCATTCGAGATATCGAATGCACTCGTGTTTGTGGTGTCAGGGGTACACTTACTGTTTGTGAACAGCTCCACTCAGATGCGATTACTGTGGTTCCCTTTGGATTAATGTCAGCAGACAACTCCACTATGTCTGGGTAAACTTCATGCGCCATATTTGTTTGTTTCCGTTCATTGTTATTCTGTAATATTTTACTTTTTGTTTTTGTTGTGGGTGGGGTGGGGGGGTTCTGGTTTAAATTCTTTTTGAGAACTGTTCTTCTCCTTATGTTTTCTCAACATCAAGTTGTTATCCAAGTGGCACTTTGGGTGTATCGATTCCATTTATATATATGTGTGGGTGTGTTCATATGCGTGCGTGACGTTTTGTGAGCACGAGCATATTCACCGAGCCGACTACATACATATTACCTCACCATTTTTTCATCAGAAACGATTCTCTACAAGATGAAAATATATTATCATAAATGTATATAAATCACACACACACACACACACGCACAGATAGCTAGATAGATAGCTAGATAGAAGAGAAGTTATATATAAAATGTGCTCAATATAAAGCAGAGCGTCATTAAAACCTGTAATATAAAAAGAATTATATATATATATATATAAATTACCTATATATATCTATATATATTTATATATAAATATATATTATATATATTTATATATTTAAATTACCTATATATATATATATATATATATATATATTATATAGATATATATTATACATATTTATATATTTATATATATTTATATATATATATATTTATATATATTACCTATATATATATATATATAAATTACCTATATATATACATATATATATAAATTACCTATATATATATATATATATATAAATTACCTATATATATACATATATATATATATATATATATATATATATATATATAAATTACCTATATATATATATATATATATATATATATATATACCAACAGAACCCGAAATAATCTACCAAGGTTTCACATACCGGATCATCAGGATGATTCTGACCATCTGATAATTCAGAATTATATTGATGATCCGGTAGTTAAAACCTCGGTAGATTACTTCTAGTTCTGTAGAAATTTTGATTTCGCTCTACTTAATATATTGAGCGCTCTTACGTTTCAGCTTAGGTTATTCTATCAGTGCTTTTTTTCTTTTGACTATGTATTACGGTACTGGTTGATTATTTTCAAACAGTACGAATATTTTTGTTTTCTTCTTTTTTTGTTGAATTTTTTCTCACATATTAGTTTGAGTAATATTCTTTATTTACAAATTGTATCCTCGGAGTTTTTTCACACCGTCAGAATTATAGAATACGTATAAGAATTAAAAATTATATTTTGAAAGCCAGCATACCATCCCCTTTCCGTTTTCCTTGATATATAGTGAGAGAATCTTGAAGGCTATTTCAAGTAAGTTTAATCCTCCTTGAGTGTTTCACTCTTTTTCCTATCTGCAAAAATTAGATTATTTCCTCTCTAATTAAAATAGTGATATAATGTATTTATACAAACATCTAAACAACGAAGCATCAATCATCAAGTTCTTGAGATTTTAAGTGAAACTCAATGGCAAGGACACCTATCGATAGGCTATCGGTCATATGGAAGTCAGACCTGACCGATAAAATAAAACGCAGTTTCTTCCAAGAAGCGGTCATGTTGATACTGCTATATAGATGCACCACATGGACGCTAACTAAACGTATGGAGAAAAAGCTTGACGGCACTACACAAGAATGCTGCAAGCAATATTGAACAAGTCCTGGACACAGCAGCAGCTGTACGGCCACCTACCACCCATCACGAAAACTATCACAATTTGACGAACCAGACATGTGGGACACTGCTGGAGAAGTAGGGGCGAGATCATAAGTAATGAGCTCCTATGGACCCCTTCACATGGACGTGCAAAGGCAAGACAACCAGCTCGAACCTATATACAGCAGTTCTGTGCCGATACGGGATGTAGCCCAGAGGACCAGCCGGAAGCAATGGACGATAAGGAGGGGTGGCGAGAGAAGGTCAAGGATATCCGTGCTGATAGCGCGCATGATGATGATGATGATGATGGTGACGTTGAATTTCAGCCATGATTCAATGGTATAGATAAGACTTAAGTCCACACAAATACATTTTTGAGAATAAAATGGAGTTCAAAGAAAGGACTACTACACTCTGACTCACCAACTACGCTGTCTGTATCCTTTCGGAAAAGGCCATCTATCTCATAGTTACTTAAACGAGATGGCTTCGATTAAGTTTGACTTGCTTTTATGGTGTATCAATCCTTGTAGGTTATTTAATGCCAAATACTGTTTATACACGTATATTAGATATATGATTTGTAAACACATTTTGTAGATAACATTTTTAAACGATCTTGAAGTCTTCTTTTTTTGCGCACAGTTAAATAGTTTCAAATATTGCTATATAACAGTCACAATTTAACATCAGACATTTTTGTTTGAATACATTTAAATAGATATAATATGTAAAAGATTAGTTTGTCGGTAATTTCATTTTTAAATGATTTTGAACTATTTTATTTGCACACGAGTATTGCAGTTATTTCTACACAGTTAAATGGTTTCAATTATTTCTATCTAACCCTAATAATTCAATTCGATTTTAATCCTTTGTTTGTAGACGAAGGAATCCGTGCTGTGAACATACCTTGATGATAAAGGATGATTACAAAGTGCTCCAATTGCTATGATTTGTTTTGTCGAGGCTGATAATCGATATTACAGCCATACTCTGCTGACATTATCCAAGAAGGTAATTCTGAAGGAATGGATTGCCTATGTCCTCACCTGCACACACTTTTTCTATTTTATTTATCATCAAAGCCTGTAAATGACAAGACCAAATATGATAACAATGAGATTTTGTTTGATGAAAACAGGAAAATAGTAATTTTGTGTATTAACACAAAATTACTATTTTTCTCTGAATTGATAACTTTGAATTTACACCATCCGATATTTCCATGAAGTGTGATAATTAATCTGACATAGGACCACAATAACAAGCCCTCAGTGAAGATTTATCTCATTATAGTCATAATGAACTTCCTATTTAAATAAAACGTCAATTATTTAAAGTTACTAAACATTGCTTACTCTAAGGAGTTTAGAGTACCCTACCAAATCCACTACTACCAAATCCACGATGACTCTTAGTGGTGGTACCTGTTTGGGTCAAACAAATCTGTTTAAAAAATGTTCATATTCATATAAGACCGTGTGATTAAAAAACTCTTAATAAATAAATACACAAGAATATTAACTTACAATGAACGCGATTCCTTAACTTCTATGCATAAAATAACCTTAGACAGTTTGACATGCCGTTAAAATCAATCTCAAAATCTACGGTAATAGAGCACCCACTGAGTATCGTACTCATTACTCTAATAAATCGTTATGCAAGAAAAGATACCACTCTATAGAGTAAGCGCTGGTAGAGCCAAGTAACAAGCAAGATAAATGTTGACCTACAGTAGATTAACAGTTAACAAACTCGTCCTACAGACATATCAGATACAGTCATAAGTTCGATCCTCACATGGTGGCCCACTACCATGACCTTGTGCCAGACTTGGCTTCTATGAATCAACGATAACAAACTAGCCTAATAGAAGTGGGCTCAATTAATTAGGGTCTTCAGCCAAAGAGAGTAAATAACCGTAAAAATCATTAACTTCTTAATTTCCTTTTTTTTTCTTTTTTCTTTTTTTTTTTCTTCGCCGACATAAAATTGATTAAAATAAGACAAAATAAATCCATAGTTGAGACAACATGAAATTTTACCTCAAAGTTTGAGAAAAAATAACAATTTTCTTAATTTAGATAAGATGAAGACAATCCAAATATTTAAATACAGCTAATATGATAATATCATCCAGAGAAAGAACGCTGATTGGTAGAAATAAACTTCCAAGTTCCTGGCATCTTCAATGACATAACCTTCTTTATATCCTCTTTCCCTCAACCACAAACATATGTACAGACGTCTCTGTATAGGAGGAAACAAAATAAACATGGCGTCTATTTTTACATGTTTCTTCCTTGGGGTCCTCCTCTTGAATCTCTTCAAGGATTTTATCAGAAGAACGAAAACAGGTGCGGACGAATAACAAAGCAAGCAAGCAAGTCGATGAGGGAATTCACAATTAAAAGATTGACGAGTGACAAATGCCATCAGGTGCAAATAGCAGTTTCATAGCGATAGACTTGTGCTAAACTGAGATTTTAAAAGACTTCTACGTGTTCCAGAAGTCGAAAAAAAACCCACTGGGAATGATGTATCAAGAGAGGAAGAATTATTTTGAGAGGGACAAGTTTCTTTTTGGAACACTGCTCCCTCTCTCTCTCTCTCTCTCTCTCTCTCTCACACACACACACACACACACACATATATATATATATATATACGAGGGTAGACAGAAAAGTTCATTGGTTGAAAAATTCATGATGACATCATAACTGCTGTTGATGACTTTTTTGACCAATGAGATCCAAGCACTGTAACAGCTATAGAAGATGTCTATGGACCACAAGAGGGATTATGTTGAAAAATATACCTCATTTGGTCAGTCTATAAACTGTACAGCCGACCTTCCCATATATATATATATATATATATATATGTGTGTGTGTGTGTGTGTGCGTGCGTGTGCTTGTGTGTGTGTGCAATATTTATATATATATATATATGCAAAAATTCATATATATATGTGTGTGTATGTGTGTGTGCAAAAGTTCATAGTGTATTCTTTTTTAGACACTAAATGAAATAGAAAACCTTATATATATATATATCCATATAGACGAGGATCATTAGATAAGTTTCCAGACTTTTTTCGTATGGACAATTTTATTGATAGTACATACATGAAACTCTAGTCCCCTCCGAAGTAATCTCCTCCGGCTGCAATGCACATGTACCGTTCCAACAATTCAGGAAGGCCCCATGGAAGTCCTCTTGTGTGAGCGTGTCAATGACCTTCGTCACAGCCTCTTTCATCTCCTTAATTGTCTCATAACGACATCCTCTGAGCTTAGGGAATAACCACAAGTCACAGGGTGCAAGGTCTGGACTATAGGGAGGGTGAGTTACTGTCTTGATGCCCATCTTGGTCAAATAATCTGTGACAAGGATGGAGTTGTGGACTGGTGCATTGTCCTGGTGGAAATGCTACTGACCCGATTTGAAGATTGCTGGCCTCTTCCGATGGAATCTCTTGCTGAACTCCCTTAAAACCTCAACATAGTAACCCTAACCCTAACCCTTTGGCCAATCAACCCTGGTGTATTGTCTTCCTTACTCCTCCCACACCTCTCATCATCCCTCATAGACTCCCTGCCTTCCTTGAATCTCTTATGCCATTCAAAAACTGATGCTCGATTCATGCAAGATGGTCGAAATGCAGTTTGAAGCATTCCACACGTTTCTCTGGCATTTTTTTCCAAGTTTAAAACATATCGTTCTTCCTCGCGTCCAGATTGCATTTTTGAAATTCACCAGCTGTGACAATCAGGCTTTAGTAGGGTGTGTTGCAATTCCTGCTGTAGCTGTGCATTTAAACCTGAAATCATAAAATTGGTCAGTCATCTCATAAGATGTATAGCAATAACATAGTGAATTTTCAAGAATCTACGACAATTTTAAATGCCTGTACAAGAAAAGTCTGGAAACTTATTGAATGCAACACGTATATTTACCTTAATTTTGATTTCACACTCAAATGGTATGATGATTTGTATGATGAATGGATACGCATGTGGCATAACGATTATTGTGGTAGGAAATGAACTCGGTGATTATCTACTGGTTTTCTACATAACTGCACCGTTATCCGGTTGCAGATCCATGGGGTCACGTGAGATGATAGCCATAACATATCCTGCAACTAAATTACGCGCAATGACAAGGAAGGGGTTTATGTTAAGAATATTTGTTTTGTAAAATACATGCTAACCGGTGCTACCCTATTGGACAAGACGAGGCAACTGTTAATCGCCATCTCAGGAATTACTTGTCGTCCGTAATACATATTATCATCTTTCGTAATGGCAAATATCTAAGGGAAGAGAAAACTAACATAAAGTCACATGATTAAACTCCATAACTAACTGCAGTAAGATAAGCTTCTTTGTCTTTGACAAGATCATTCTTTTCAAATAGATCAACTGAGTAGTGAGTGCAACCTTTCACAATCTTACTTCTATATTTTTTATCCTGTTAGATTTATTGTTTCAACTATGTACAAAGTGGCACATGTGGCGATGAGCAAGTGACGACGTGTGCTGATATGACGAGTTAGATGTTCATTGTCAACCAGACGTGCAGTGATGATAGGAATTTTCTGCGTCTAAGCAACTATGACTTTACACACACACGCGCATGCGCGGGCGAGAAGTGAAATAGAAAAAAGTAATGAGACTAGATCTTTAATTGTTTACATTCTAAAATTCAAAATATTTCATTCAAATGGACATTAGCAAAGCTGAACAACTAATCAAGTCTAGCTGTCTACACAGTTTTCTAGATGGTTCAATTTTCGATTGTTTTTTCTTTTTCTTTTTCTTTTTTAAATTGTCAGTTTTTAGCGAAATACTGGCTTATGCAAATGCAGCACCCTCCATACACACCCTGCTCAGTCGGCTGGGACTGTAGAATACACCGACCACATCTCTGAAAAAGGATAAAACTTCCCCAACGAGGGATATGACATTAAACAATCTGATGGTCAGTCTCCTGTAATGATGGAGCTTCGTGGAATGCGGAGTACACCTTCATTTCCATCGCTCCCTGGTCCACTCTGACCTGGAGTGGTTGCACTTGATAGGGTCCTATCTATGGGTAAATTATTAGAAATGTTTGAACATTTAATTGTGTGTAGACAAATGACTGATGTTTAATTGTATTGCTAGTGATACATAACAATACTTGGAGCCATTTAACTTTGTTGACATGCCAAACTGCTTCGTTAGAAATAGAACTGTTTGATCATATAACTGTGTGTATCTACAAAATGTGTTGACAGATTATATCTTATATGTATGTAAAAACAAGATTTGGCATTAAATAACCAACAATAGTTGATATGCCATATAAAAGCCAAATCTCTCAATTCCCACTCACCAAATCTTTAGTTCTGTGCGACTTTTCTTATTTCCTGAATTAAAAATTCATATCACGGTTAAAAGGTTTGAGTGTTACGTAGCCATATATACACGAATATGGCCATGTGCGAAATGGACATATATAATGCTCATAACGATAGAACATATAAAGAACATAGGAATCTCGGATTTCGAAACGACTTCTTGTTCAGGTACGAAACCTTTTTATTAACTTTGAGTTAAAGTTTTCGACGTAAAGAGACACAATCTTCTATGCTGTCTTATTCATTTGGCTCCCATCTCGAGCGGCCCTCATAGGGCGCAAGTTCGCCTCGCGCCTGCGAGCTCCAAAAGTCGATCCTTCTCGTTTGGCGTCTAGTACCCAACTCTTACTTTCTTCAAATCTCACACAAACCTTCGCGCGCTTCCGGTGCGTGACGTCACCCGCACCCTGTCACCGCGTTTCGCCTCGGACTATTATGACATCTGAGTGACACCTCCATCCGCCCGCGCGCGCCCGCGTTAACACCTGCCTCAATGTTGCGCCTAACTAACCCATGTGCTGAGCCGAAAGGTTCTCAGCCTAACTAAACTCAAAGGCATGAACCGAAATCCCTCGGCTATTATATAACATGAGGACGTAGATGATATTCAAAAAAATATGACTATGTGGTCTAACGCCCTATCAAAAGAAGGGTCGAAAAGGTTTTCGACCCATGAAAAATTCTCTGGAATAATTGGGTTAAATGCCAAGGGGATTATTTTCAAGAAAATTAACCATTTATTGTTCATTTCATTTCGAGTAAATATGCTTTCAGTTTCAAAATTTTCAACACATTTACTGTTTTCCATGCTAAACAAGTTTTTGTTTTTATTCATTTCGCCTTGAATGTATTCTAGTTATTCTTTTTGGTATGTGTTAGTTTTCTCTGCATTTTCTAAAGTTTCTACGCATTGACATTTGATGGGTTTCTTTCCTTAAATAGGGATGCTTTGTTTCATGTTATCTCGTTTTGTTGGATATTGATTTAAAGACCTCTTTGACATGTCAATGCAACTGCAGAAGTCGGACACTGAAAACAAAAATAAGAGAAAATGCACATGCTATCAAAAGAAAACAGGTCGCTGGTGTTCCCGTCGGTGTGGCCGTGTAAATTGATGATAGGTGGCATGCTAGAAGAAAGCGTGATCGCGTACGTAGTATAGGTGACATGCAAGAAGGAGGCGTGTCCACGTGCAACGTGTAAGCAGCAGGTTGGAGGAAATGGGACCAAAAGAATTTGCATGGGCGTCCGGAATGTTATATAACCAATGAGATTTCGACCCGAAGAGAAGAAAGGAGAAGAAAGCAGTTCATTGAAAATTAGTACCTCGGACCCTCAGCTGTTTTTCAACCTTCGGTACTCTTCTTACCCGTACAATTTGAGTAATAAAAGGTCAAGAAAAAAGCTGATTATGTTTTTATATATCAGTGTTGTTTTCTTTCTCAACTATACAAGTTTTTTCCCTGACTGCTAATGATTCCTTGGGAAAATTCTATTTGGCTGTTAGTTTGGTTGATATGCACCCGGTAACTGTTTTAATCTGGATGGTAACAAAGTTTTCATATTCGTTATTAGGAGTATATCTCTCGGATGTCTCCTGAAGACAGTCAAACTTGTTTCTTACACTTCGCTTAAATTGACTGATGATATCACAAATGATAAGTGAGGTCCAATCATTTCGTGAAGCTTTATCTATTTGTTTCTTATTTCTGCGTTGACTTAAGCGAATCTTTGATGGGACGATTCCATAATCAGAAGATTCTCCTTCAAAAGTGAAGAATGCTTCACAGTTCACAACATTATTTATTCACTTTTTGTTTATCGATAAAAAAAAAATCGAGCTGAGTGTGACAAAAATATAAGCATCACATAAAGATTTGGTCGTATTATTTTGTGATTAACTATTATCCAATCGATATCCGTTGCATAATGAGTGTGTGAAGCTATCAGTCTAATCAATATGTAAATGACGCTTACGCAATATACATAAAACTGATTCATATGCAAATAATGCACACACGCAAAAGCGTGGATAATTCCCTCAGATTTCAAACAAATTTTAAAATATATTATAATGTGCCAATTTAAAATTCATCCCACATCTACGGACATTAATTTTGTAACAGACTTTCAATTAAATTCTTTAAAAAATATTTATTTCTTCATTTCAGTATCCAAGCAATTTTACATTTTATCGCAATTGGTTTCAAACAAGCAAAAAATATTTTGACTAAATTTGTGATTTCCGTAAAAATACATTAAAATCATCTCTCATAATTTTAAAATATTTTTGCCAACAATTCATCCAAACAACTCAAACACCTGACAAAATCTAATGTCCCATAAAAAATGAAACAAAACCCATGAATAAACACTTTATTTAAAGAATTATTTTATCTGTTTTTTTTTTTTGTTTGTTCGTTTTGTTTTGTTTTTTTGGTGGGTGGGGGATTAAATCCAAATTAATATTAGCTTTTAAAAGTATATTTGTATTCAAGGCAATTTCGTGATGGGCAGTAGAGAGAAATTGTCTTTTACAAAAATATATATATATATATATATATATATATATATATATATATATATATATATATATTGATAACAAGTAATCCAAATAGAAAGGGGAGATTTATAAGTCTGTTTTTTTTTTTATATTAATGTATATGCTTCGGAAAATCCTAAAATACGAATATAAGCCTCAAGGCACAGACTTATGTAATCCAAGAAAATGTTGGGATGAACGAAGGACGCTGGACATTCAGGTAGGTGTGATTTTTCATGTGTATAGTTGGATAAAAAAGTCTTCCTGTTTGAAAAATCACACCTACCTGAATGTTCAGCGTCCTTCGTTCATCCCAACATTTTCTTGGATTACATAAGTCTGTGCTTATATTTGTATTTTAGGATTTTCTGAGACATACACATTAATATAAAGAAATAAAAAAATAAAAAAATAGATTTATAGGATTTGAACTTCATCAAAAACAAGGAATAATTCGAAATCTCTCGATGAACGAACGGAACGTGGATTCAGCACAATGTTTCTATTGGGTCAGGTGACGTAGTTTAAAGAAACGAACGCTGATTCATTGATCAAACGCCCAATTTTTCTTGTCATAAACAGCCAACTTTTTCTTGTTATACAACTTTTCAAAAGTTTTTATATATTTTTACACTTTTTATACATCCATCGTTAACTTTACATCACTAATATAACCCCTCATAACCCTGATGATGGTTCAGCAGAACCGAAACGCTATAGTGTCGACTTTGTTTCCCAATAAATCTTCCCTTTCTATTTGGATTACTTGTTCTCAATTTTTCTTTACAAACTGTCGGATTACAATCCATTATTTTCTTCCATATCTATCTATCTATCTATCTATCTATATATATATATATATATATATATATATATATATATATATATATATATATATATATATATATATATATATATATATATATATATGCAGCATGCACGCATATACATACTCAAATGATACAGAAACGTTCAGACACGCGCGTACACAACCAAACAAACAAAATTTGGGTCTCTATTACTTTTTCAAACTGAATGAATTTTGCTACTATAACCCACTCTCCTCCTTCTCACTAACAATTTGAACAGTTCCCAAAAGGGAGTCAAAATCCTGGAAAGTAGATTAGCAATAGCTATAAATATTTGACTCTTTTTGGTGAGGCTTCCCCGCCAATAGTTAAACGATTAACAGGATTAATAGAACTAAACGACTCTTATTTATTCCCAAGTCAACAATTTTGTAAACTGATAAATACTGAACGAGTTTTTAATGTCGGCTGTGGCAGGAAGAGTGAACTCGAAATAGTCACAATGACTGATGGCAAATGAGAAATATTTGAGGAAAGCTGCTCATTACAAATAATAATCCTTATGAGACGCAAAATGAAAAGGAGTGTTACTAACTTTAGAGGTAAAGGAGTTACTATTTCAGCTTCTTGTTTGCAATGATTCCACCTATGTTGTAGACAGATTTAGCATGTATGAGCTTTGCATACATTCACAGAGGGTAAAGCTGTTGTATTACAAACGGATGTACTTTTCCTAAAAGGAATATAAAAAAGATACGAATGACAGTAACTATATTGTCAAGTGGGGGTCGTGACACAAAAGCAGTGTTCGAATTCTATCACCCATATCTATTTCAGCCATGTTGGTCTTGCGTTTAATTAGTCATTACATTTGGCAGAAAGAGACTGACAGACCGAAAGAGAGAGAGAAGGAGAAGGAGATGAAAGAGAGAGAAGGAGAAGGAGATGAAAGAATAAATTCCGTACAGATTGGGAGAGACTCGTAAAGAACAAAAAAACATAAAAGCTAAAATTTAAAGTTTTCTTGGTGCGATGATTTCAAGAGGTTTTTGTTCAGTTAGACTGAGGATATGCTGTCCAACCTAACAGGGGAAGAGATGGTTCAATTTGTTTAAATTGCATGAGATTTTGTCTCCCTTCTTATATATATATATATATATATATATATATATATATATATATATATATATATATATATTGATAATGTAGTTTGCTATATTTATAAATAGTGTTCGATATCATTGATAATGCAATATAAAAGTTAGGATAGCATTGACATGGAGTCAACAATCAGTTTCTCGCCAATTCATTCATCAGGCCAAGTGTTTTTGGTTTGTTGTTCGTAACCTTTTATATGTTCCATACAAGGGGTTGGGAGGCTAGACCTGTTTGTCGGTCTTTCCCGGTTTGCTTATCTATGTGGCTATGTCGTGTGATTTGTTAATTTATCTACTTTTCTTGGTTTATGGCTTTCCAGTTTTTATCCTATTATTGCAGTTATTTATTTTCCAACCTTTTTTAATTTCTTATTTTCTACTCATTTTTTGGTCAATTTTTCTATTTAGTTTTATTTATTCATTTTCTGTATTCATTTTTCTTAATTTTCTCAATTCATTTATTTAGTCTTTGAAGTCTTTAGTTTTCAGGTGGCTTAGGAGAAATTTGTTTTTGTATCTGCATTTGGATATGAGTTCAGATCACTAATTTAGGAATTTGTTTTGTTTAGGAAAGATGATATGGCCATTTGTCTTCTGACCAAAGCTTGCAGCGTTTTGAATTGTTGTTGTGAGTTGATGCTATTTTTCTTGCTTTCCAAGTTAACTACCAGGGTGTGTTCTGCTTTGATTTTTGAGGTTCCAAAAGTGTCTAGAAAGAGTTGAAACATTCGTATTTTTTATTTTTAAATGATGTTTACATGTGTATCTCGTTTGTTTCCTAGTGCCTCCTGTTACACCTATATATATATATATATATATATATATATATATATATATATATATATATATATATATATATATACTTTGTTTTCTTTTGATTCTAGTATGACTTGGTATACGACGTTTATTTTTAGACAACTTCTGCCCAGAGAACATTTATTCTACACCCATGTCAAAACCTTTCATAGACGCTTCAGCTACACTACCTCTTTATCCTATCATATATGTATCATCCGATTCAGCTCATTTCCACAAATGAAGAAGGTGAAACCATCCTATCTCTATTTTTGGTATGTTGATTAGAGACTGACTGAAAGAGCTAACAACAATGAATACCTGCGTATAAAATATACCATAGATCTGCAGAAAATATACGAAAAGACGATATTTGCATTATGCAAGTAAGTAGTATTAGCCAGGAAAAGAATTATGTGAGTATTAAGACTGATCACTGGATCAAAATGCGTGAGATCGAAACTCTGGTAAGTATTTTAAGTTCCATACTGTTTATAGTCGATTTCCCATCGGTGCTAGTGGTCAGCGTTTGAGCCCAGGTAAAATTCAGAATTTCGAATCCTGATTTTTCTAACAAGAAGGCACTTAAATTATTCATATAGCATATTAAATATTCATATTTTCTGCTGTTATATGTAAGTCAAAATCTATTGAAAGGAGAAAAATTGTTTGTCAAATTGTTAAAATCAAATAATTTTGAAGGATTAGTTGGACTCTGTGATTTAGTCATTCAATCTCAATAAAAATGCCTAAGTAACTTCAGAAAAGTATTAAAAACTTATTTTCATCCTATTTCATCAGGTGAAATGTATCCCTGAGAATAGTGAAGAATCTTATATCGTCGAAAAAAAGTTGAGAGATATTAATGCAGCTTTTATCAAGAACCTAATCAGCTGTCTCAGACAACAAGATAAAGAATGCAGCGATGTTTGAAAGAAGTCGAGATAAGAATTGCTTTCCTTATTTCAGGTGTGAATTATAAACTTCAAAGAAGGTTCTTTGAAGTGAAAGGACTTTAGATATAGGGCACAGGAAACGGTAGATTTTGGCAAGATATTTTCTAAATCAAAAAATTTTGCCAAGATATTTTCTAAATCGAAAAAGTTGAATTCGAATTTGAATGAAATCGAAGTTTGTCCTTAATTTATAAAAGAAATAATTTTTGGTAAAGTTAAACAGTTAGATTGACTTCCTGCGAACTTTGGAATTTGGTCTCTGGACCTAAGATGGAATTGTGTTGTATCTTTTAAAACTTATATCCTGACAGTCAATTGTTTACTGGGGAATGATCGTGAGGTGGGGATCATGGTGAGAGGCAAAAGATCAGAATTTCGAATACTGATTTTCATGGCATTTCAAGTTTCGAATTCGACATTTCAGTTGGTGTTTCAAACGTTCTTCAAATGTCAAGGATAATTTTTTCTGTCTGAAAAATGGACTAAACACAAAATTTACACTAAATACCTGTAAAATTTCGATTAAAAAATATATACCTAAAGATTAAACTTAATAGTTATGACAATGAATATGAAAATTATCCTTTTAATATTCCATTCCCTTTATATGTCTTTATCTATTACATTCAACACAAAAGAATTCACTTAAACAAAGATCAACCCCCAAAATATTTTATATAAACCTAGTGGATATTTGATTTACATTGAAAGATCTTCTATGGTTTTCTTCTTTAAAGTCGGAGGATTGGCGATTATTTTTTGTTAAAAATTTAAAAAAATTTTTTTTTATCAAGACTCAATTTTAATAAAAATTGAGTCTTGATAAAAAAAAAATTTTTTTAATTTTTAAGTTTACAATAATTCTAACCAAAAAATCTTCAACTATTGTTGCTTTCTCCCATAGATAATTTGTAACATAAATGAGCAGCAGTTTATGGAGAGTCGAAGTTAGAAAGAAAATGAGACGCTAATGTCTGGGGAAAGAGAGAGAGAAGAAAAAATAATAAGAAGAAAAAGCAAATAGAGAGTCTACAAAACGGCCAGCTGATTTTTTTAAGGAGTCAGGCCAAAGCACTCGTTGTATGGGAACCAGTCACGGGTAATTGACAACGGTAATAAAAATGACTACAAAAAAAACCGTAGGTCCCAAATCTTCTGCACGGGTGTGGAACCATTGAAAACGGATATGTTTCTCCATCTAACACCAGGCGAAAGTTAGGGGACGATTCGGGTTTGAATGTGAGATGACTGGGAGACGTGAGGAGGAAAAGACAAGAGTTGAACACCAGGCACGCAGCTGTGACGATGAAAACAGTAAACAAGTACATTATAACTGCAACAGAAAACCAGAAAGAAAATTAAAGGTCTAGGTCTGCTCTCTCTCTATATATATATATATATATATCCTCATGATTATGTTGTTTGTCTTTGTCCAGCTAACGCGGTTGACTTAGCTTTCATATTCTCTTTCTTTCTCATCGACGACTATTTAAAAGTGTAGTAATAAATAAACTTTTATGTTAGTGAACCAGGACAGGTTTTCTCGGCATTCGTCAATTTCTATTACGGCGAGGTTACAACCGTACAATTGGTGTGTAACGGTACAACGTCCTATTTGGTGTAGTAACATTACAACCTTCTATTTGAGACTCTTAGTGGTACATTTTTTTTAGAAACATAATTGAAAAATATGAAAAAAAGTTATTAATGAATACGTGAATGTATAACTGAAATATAATTTATTGGTTTGTTCAAGGAAATCCTCTTTTTTTAATTCGAATTTTGAGATGTTAATTTTTAAAACCTCTCACTTTTCAATCAAGTTCTAGTGACTTCAAATGCAATCTTGGACTATTTTTTAAAAAATGGATTCTAACAAGCCGTTTTAGGTAATTCAATAACAGATTTATTTAACCAAAAATTAGGTGAATCTAGTTTTATTCAAAAAATCTGGTATCTCAAGATATGAAATATTTTCAAACATTTGTTTAATCCAGAAGTTTGCTATGTAATTGACAACTGAATCTTATTCACTTAACGATTCTCAATTTATACAAAATTTTGAAAAAGACAAAAAGAGCAAAATGTATCGTTTCGTTTTTATCGATTTCGACATGATTAACAGGATTTGTGCCAGAGTGAATTTAGATTGACTAATTTTTTTAGATTGGATTAACTTCACTTAACAAATGGAGTTTATTTATTGAAAATTATGAATTTCGCATTTTATGATAAAAAGTCTCCTGAGTGGATGTGTATAAAGAAGTTATAGTTTACTGTATAAAATAATGTGTTGCCATTGTTGAACTGATTTAAGTGTCTTCTGCCATATATGCTACCTTACGATGAAGAAAGATTTTCATTCAACTTTTTGTCACATTGCAGGTTTTTTGTGGTTTAGGTGAGCCTAAATGATTCACAAGAGTTTTTTTCTTTTTTGGTTTCGTTTTTCTTCTTTTTTTTTTTTTTTTTGTGGGGAGTGTTTTGCTATTGAGGGGTTCCCTTAGTAAATTGTATGATCATGTGGTTCAGAGTTAAAATCCTAAAAACTGGTGATTTTTTTAAGTTGACTCAACCTCACTTCTTCAGACTCACAGCACTCTCCTTTCAAAATCTAATAATTCTTTTGCTCCTAGAGTATGAGAAAAAATGGTCTTACTTCTCAACAAGGTTTTTATAGTAAAAGACTATTGTAAGTAAGTACGGGTTTATAAAATGTCAAATCTTAGTGAAATAATCATATCTACTAAATCCTCTCTCTCTATATATATATATATATATATATATATATGAAGGTAGCAGAAAAACATAATCCAAAAAGGTGAATATATTATGATGTAAAGTCGACGTTAAACGTTTCGGTTTCAGTAACCATCATCAGGACTTGGATATCAAAATAGTTCACATAGCCTTGGATGCTTGGTGAGATGATTGGAGCAAATGAGAAATATACAACGAAAAGATACACAAACGTGCACATAGCGTTCACAATTCAAAAGTCATTAGAACGTGTCTGGTACGTGGAAGCATATTTGAAAATGTTGGATTTCCCAAAGAAACGAGCCCAAACCTCCTGTTTATTGAGAAATACTCAACAAGAAAGTTTTCATATGTATAGATCGTTTGGAATCATCCATGTAAAATGTTATGTAAGAATGTATTTGGTATTTGTTTTTCCGAAAAGACAGTGTGAAATTAAATATATTCTTTTGAATTGTGAACGCTATGTGCACGTTTATGTATCTTTTCGTTGTATATTTCTTATTTGCTCCTGTTATCTCAGCAAGCATCCATTGCTATGGGAACTATTTTGATATCCAAGTCCTGATGATGGTTACTGAGACCGAAACGTTAACGTCGACTTTGCATCATAATATATTCACCTATTTGGATTGTGCTTTTTCTGCTACCTTCATACTGTCGGATTTTATCCATATTTACTTTCATATATATATATATATATATACGAAAATCATTAAATAAGTTTCCAGATTTTTTTCGTATGGACACTTTTATTGATAGTACACACATGAAACTCTAGTCCACTCCGAAGTAACCTCCTCCGGCTGCAATGCACTTGTTGTACCGTTCCAACAACTTCTGAAAGACCCTATGGAAGTCCTCTTGTGTGAGTGTGTCAATGTCCTTCGTCACAGCCTCTTTCATCTCCTCAATTGTCTCATAACGACAGCTTCTGAGCATAGGGAATAAGCAAAAATCACAGGAAGCAAGGTCTGGACTATAGGGACGGTGACGAACTGTCTTGATGCCCATCTTGGCCAAATAGTCTGTGACAAGAATGGAGTTGTGGACTGGTGTATTGTACGGCTGGAAATTACACTGACCCGATTTGAAAAGTGCTGGTCTCTTCCGACGGAATCTCTTTCTGAACTCCCTTAAAACCTCAACATAGTAACCTTAACCCTAACCCTTTGGCCAATCAACTCTGGTGTATTGACTTCCTTACTCCTCCCACACTTCTCATCATCCCTAACAGACTTCCCGCCTTCGTTGAATCTCTTATGCCACTCAAAACTGATGCTCGATTCATGCAAGATGGTCGAAAAGCAGTCTGAAGCATTCCATATGTTTCTGGGGCATTTTTTCCAAGTTTAAAACAGAATTTTATTGCATATCGTTCTTCTAAAGTATCCTCACGTCGAGATTGCATTTTTCAAATTCACCAGCTTTGACAATCAGACTTTAGTAGGGTGTATTCCAATTCCTGAGTAGCTGTTGATTTGAACGTGAAATCATAAAAATTGGTCAGTCATCTCATAAGATGTATAGCAATAATATACTGAATTTTCAAGAATCTACGACAATTTTAAATGCCTGTACATAAAAAGTCTGGAAATTATTGAATGCACCACTCATTTATATATATATATATATATATATATATATATATATATATATATATATATATTAGATAATAGCCCTTATGGTAAGAAAAAACCCGGCAAGTGATTTGAAGATGAAAATATACAACGAATCACTGTCAAGGGGAAAAAATATATATATTGGAAAAAAAGAAAAGGCGAAATTTGTCATACCAATTGAAAAAAAATCAAAAGACACGCAATTGGTTGGTCAAAAGAAAAACAATACTGTTAGGGCTGCTGAGCTACAATGCAAAAAGTGCTCAATACTAAGTAGAGCAAAATATTAACGATGATTACTTATATATATATATATATATATATATATATATATATATATATATATATATTAGCTGTTCTATTATATATTCCACGGAATACATGTCTAATAATTGCATGTATTTTAAAGTATAAATAATAAGAAGAAATAAATCGTTGTCGAATTCTATTTCAAAATTTTTTAAATAGATAATAATACATGTAAAAAACAAAAATAAATCAAATATGAATGTTTAATAAAAAAAAAATTAGAAATTTGGTTTTGTAAAATTAGCAGCTAATATTCATAGACAAATGTATTTATCTTATTTTTGAAAGAATTTACTTAACTTTTTAGGCTAATGTTTCCGTTTCGCGAAAATATTAAAACTGATACAAACTTTACCACAGCCATGGATACTTATAAAATCAATGTAACAATCACCTTTTAAAAAGAAAAAACACATTTATTAATTTTTTTAATAACATATTTTATCTTTTAATCAGCAATTTTAAAGCAAAGCATTCCTATTAGCTGCAAGGGGAAAAGTTGGTTACTTTTGCTAAATTATATAGCAGGCTATTCAGAAACTTTGTTTTAACAGAAATAATGTAGACCTTTCACAGTTACGGCCCCTTAACGATTACTTGATAAGAGAGCTCGTGTGGTTGGTTATGGCTAATTTCGGTGACCAATTAGAATGCACAAGACATACATTCATTAGGCTTAGTTTTGAGTATATATTCAACTGCGAAAGAAATCTCTTTTGCTGGATCTGTCCGAGGAGACATACTCAAAAAGCCAGCCACTTTGGGGAGCCGTTGACTACGTTAAAGTCAAAATTCCAAGAGGGCAGAACACAGTACGAATGACAAGTTACACAGAATAATTATTTTGCAACCCTTTTAGTACTTATTAATACACTTTAATCTGCAGCCCATAATAATTATTAATAACCTTTTATTCTGCAGCCTACACATGACTTATTGATAATTCTTATATTTCGTTTTGGTCTATAAGATGTTCTTAGAGTATAATCTGAGCGGTACCAAAGGTGCACTTATCTATGTTGATTTTGAGACCGAATTAAAAGACTTGATACTGAAATACTTGATGTAGGTGATCTTTATATTCCTTGTTAAGGTCAACGAGATCATTAATATATGCATTGACAAATGGTAGTCTTCTCAGAATTTTGCTTATCAATCTTTGAAAAAATCAAAAAGCATCCGAAGGAACTCGTATGATGCAAACGGTGTCGTAACTAATGTCTTTCGAACCTCTTCCTCCGTTCCTGGAATCTGACTGTAAGCAAATTTGCTAAATCTTTGAATTACATTTGATTCGCGTTATCCGGGGGCGAAATCATATATACGGCATTGGGTAGTGATCGAGGATGGTTGAAAAGTTCAATTTTAGAAAAACCCACACAGGGTCAAAAACTATTTGGGAGCAAGATGTAGGGTGACGCAAAAAGGCTTTCCGATTTATGATTATTCCTTCACGCATCATCTTGTTGAATTCGTTCTGGGAAAATTAATACTTATGTGGGAGCAGACGTCGTAGATGTGAAAATACTGATTGTTCAGTAGTTTTAATGCGGTGTTTAGTTTCATGTTTAATGGTGTGTTTTTTTTATTTTTAAATGGTTTAATAATGTCTTGCTATTTGTTGATATCTCTCTACAATGATAGGTTGTTGCGCTGATGCCGGTGGAACTGAATTTGGTTCGAATTCCAGTAATTATAATATTCGCTTCAGTGTTCGATAGAATCTTGTGTTTCATGCTTTACTAAAAGATTTTAATGTGGTCGAATGGATGTCTGTACGTCGGATTTTATAAATGGCTAAATAAAATCTCGGCGCATGTCAATGTTTAATATTAATTTATGTGTTCCATATGTGTGTATTTGTGGTCTGCTTACAAATTGTAATTTTCGAAGACGAGGAACGGGCTTAGGTCCGCGTTCGGGTGGTATAACGTTGACCACTTCTTCATTATCCGCCAGGAATTTGTAGCTATTACTTTTGTCGACAATTGAATTATAGCGATTTCATTATCGAAAGAGAAGGGGCTAAAACCGCTATGTGGTTTATTGAAAAAAAACTTAACACTAGACAAAAATGATAAGTAATGAAAAGGAATCTCAATATTGTCAGAGATGATTATAAGAGATTGTTAACTTCATCAAGAAATTAAGGAAGGCTGTCGAGTGAAAAATATCAACAAGAATCTTGGTGACCTAATTTCAGTGGACACAGTATCAAGATTTTATCAAACAGACCAAAAATATAAAATATTACCAGATTTCTTGAAAAAAAAAGATTTAATTGCTCTTGTTTTTAACGGGCAGTTTTTGTTTATTTTCATGCTGTTGCTGCTGTTGTTTTTGATAGAGTACATAAAAATGCTGATTTTCTAAGGTTCATTTAGTATAGCATAAGGCCACACAAGTTGGGCATTCAGTGAGGATCAAACTCACTACAATGATCTACTTGACTGTACGATTCCACACACAGAGGATAGAAGGAAGAAATGCTTCTTGTATATGACATTCGTAAAGAAACTGTTATTGATATAATGGTGCTTTCAAAAAACACAAAAGTAATGGTTCGTTCATCTGATGGAGACACCAACTTCTTCGATACAGACACACGAGTCTTGCAAGATGTATTAGCACCACATTTATTCATTCTCTGCCTAAACTACGTACTTAGAAAGTCGATAAATCTTATAAAAAAATGGATTCACATTAAAAAAAGGGCCAGAAGCAGACAATATCCCGCAGAAACTATGACTACGCAGCAAGGTAGTGGGAAACATTGACAAATAAAACAGAGTACATGTGTTTTAAACAAAAAGGAGCCATCTCCACTCTAATAAGAAAACCTCAAAAATTAATGGACCAGTTCACATACGTTAGTAGCAATACTTCATCTACTGAAAGGGATGCCAACATCATGCCTTGTGATGGCATGAAATGCTACTGACTGGTTATCGATCATATGAAAGTCTGATCAATCAGGTGAAATAAAATGAAATTTCTTCCAAGCTATAACTATGTCCATACTACTATATGGATGCACTACATGGACGCTAGTGAAACCCATAGAGAAAAAAATAAATGCAAACTACACAAGAATGTTCCGCACTATCTTGAACAAATCCTGGAAGCAACACCTTGCAAAACAACAACTTTACGGCCACTTTCCACCCATCTCACAAACTCTACTAGTTAGATGAACAAGACATGTGGGCACTGTTGGAGAAGCAAAAACTAATTCATTAGCGACGTTTTCTTATGGACTCCAATGTATGGACGTGTCACTGTTAGTTGACCTGCAAAGATTTACACTAGCTCTGTGCGGATATAAGATGCAGCGTGGAAGATCTGCCAGGAGCGATGGATGGCAAGAGAGAATCCGGGAACTCCGTGCTTTCCGTTTAAATTGATGATCATCATGATATATATATATATGTGTGTGTGTGAGAGAGAGAGAGAGAGAGAGAGAGAGAGAGAGAGAGAGAGAGAGAGAGAGAACAATTGAGCAACAGTTGGCAAAATTCACCAAAAGACCATAACTACTAAAATGAATTTGACTTTTACTGGGCATTTCACCTTTGTATTTTTGTGACATGGTATCTGATAGATTACTTTTGAATTGTTATCAGCGCTTAGATAGATAGATAGATAGATAGATAGATAGATAGGAATTAACTGGTTTAAAGTGACGTATTTCCTACTGTCAGTATTTGTCAATATCCTTGACCGAATTCAACTCCAGGAATGTTGATTTTTAATGCAAATTCTTTAGAATTGAAATATTTGCCGTTAAACACATTTATTGATTGTATATAAACTCAGTTTGATCCTTTCTTTAAATAAGATTCATTTCGTATAAATCAAAATTACTGAATTGTTATGCGTTTTCCACCATAAGTTAGTGTTCGGTTCCAATTACAAACTACGATTTCGAATGCTGATTTTCAAGGTAATATCTCACACACACACTTGAAAGATTTATTACAACCCTATATTCTTATCTTTTATTCATTTTTGGTCTCAAATGCCAAAACCAGATGCCTAACAATTATCTCCTCATGAAACTTGGATATTTCTGTCTTTTAATATTATAATATTTGTACTGTATTGAGCACTCTTTTATTTTTGTTGTTTGTTTGTTTTGTTTTTACTAATTTGGTATTAATATCAACATGTTTAGTTGAATTATTAGCTAGCTAGCTAGTTAGCTAGCTAGATAGATAGATCCTGGATTATTATTTACTAAGTTTTCTATAGTCAAACAAATCCACAGCTGATGAGACTAGCTTGTTAACTCTTGTTCCACGGTGAGATGATCCTTCCTTCATTTGCAGCCGTCAGCAATAATTGAGGCGTAACTAATTACTCAACATCGTCGAGGACCCATGGGAAATGGTTACCCACAAATTGGTCCCTTGTTGAACCATTCATCTTTGTAAGTTTTCTATTTATTATTCTTCTGGCTGCAACTTGGGCGAGGCTTTTTTGCTGACAAAATATCAACAAACGCAAAGAAGAAAAAACAAACAGCATTTCCCCGCACTTTCCCCAGACCACCATCAAGCCTTCAGGCCAGCAGCACCCAAGGAAACTTTTGACTCAGAGAAACATGACGCGTCCACATTTACTCAAACTAAAAAGTCTCCGTTTTGATCTTTCATTTTAAATTTAAGATATAGTAGTACAACAATATTTATATTATCAGAATTCTTACAGATAAAATCGTTTCTGTAACGTTTTAGCTTGAAAATAAGTAGCGTAGAAAATTATTCCTCGTGTCACCAGGGTCAATAAATTAATTTCCCCTGCCATTAATTGTTGGCCTTAGTCGAGGGTAACCCGAAGGCCCCCTTTTCAATAGCTACTACACTGAGGTGTCGGGGGTGCTACTACATGCCCTGGATTGCTCCACTTTACCCTTACCTTATAATACCGAGTGTTAAGCAAGGCGGCCTCAAGTACTATTTTTTTAGTTTTTGGTATGACTCGACCTGGGATTGAACTCCGGTCTTCCGGACCATAGGCGAACATTCTACTTATCAGGCCAATGGCCCGGTTCTGTTATTAATACTTAATAATAATTTTGATGCATACTTGGTGCCTCGTACTTATAGCTTTTGTAGTGGTCTCATCTAAACAAAGACCAAATGTCTTGCTTTAAATCATTTGTTAGCGAACTAATCTTGCAAGTCATTGCTACGATAACATCGATCCTTTTTCGAGATTTACATATATCAACGCCTTTATGACCATAAAAAAAACTGTTAATTAACTAAACACTGGATGTCTTATGATCTTGTGTTAAAATTTAACTCAGTAAATAACGATATAAATATTTATCCCTTTGATTAGGTTTCTGTCGCAGAGTTTGGGCTCAAAAAGTTTTCTTGTTCTTAATTACACTTTTCTTACTTTTTCTTTTGTCTCTGTTTACTTGATGATATCCGCTTCAAATATTCCCAGACATTCGTTGTTTCCTTTGACTCCAAGTGTTCTGATGCTTTTTGTTATGTTAAGTGTACCGTACAAACGAGTACGACAACGGAACTGTCTATGAGACATGTTTATTGCTAGCTTATTCTTACAGGAACTGCCACTTCTCTAAATAGGAGAACTTATGAAGTATAAGATTGTTTTTAGTTGGTGTGTTGTTGGGAAATTATGACCTTGGTAACTGGCTTTTTCTTTTGATCCCCTATTCACTTGTTGTTGTCTTCTTTTTGTTTGTTGAAACTGCAAAGAAATTAAAGAGGAAAGAGAAAAAACAGGGATTCCATTAAACTCAATCTTTATTTTCGAGGTTTAAGATTATTTTATGATGAAAATGTTTTCCTGAACCAATAGAAATAAATGAGCTCTCAGTGAAGGCTTTAGAGGATTCTCATGAATCATTTTTGGCAAATTGGTTAAGAGTATAAGGGGTTTGAGTGTCATTTTGGCAAATTGTAAATTTGAAGGTCTGCCATATGGGTCTGTATTCAGTCGGTATGCTCAGCTGATGCTGCAATGAGCAGGAGACACAACGTGCTGCTCAACCAGAGGCCTTAGTAGATACGCGTGCTCCAACAGGCTGTCGAGAGAAAAAGGGGGCGTTAGCTCAGTTGAGGTATATCAAGGGTAGTGGGAAAGAGTTTCTCTTTGGCCCCAAGAAGGTCATCTTTTTAGGCATGCGCAAATTGCGCTTCCTGTCATAACCCCCAAGAAAATTGTAATTTTTGTATTCATTCATTTATTTCATTTGGTTTTTATTCAATTTTTATTCTTATTTTTTATCTTATTGTTTTTTTTAATTTCTTATTCAATTCCCATAAGCTATACAGAAAGGGACAATATAAGGGATATGATGTGAGATTAGTTTTATTTATTTTTACAATATTTTTCTCTAACTTTTTTTTAATTAGGGGTAAAATAATGTCTATATTCATTAACAGCTAGTTATATAATGTTATATAATGTTATATGCAACGGAAGGAAATAGTTTGAGAATGCGATGAGGAGAAAATGTTCAGGTTTTTTTATTCACTTTTGTATCAGGCTAGCTGTATCGCCCCAAGTGTGTTTGATATTTATTCAAACTCCTGACAGATCAGATATGACACAAGGTCATTTTATTATGGATGCACCAAGAGTGGTTACAGGGTTCTATTGCTTGCTTACTGACCTTCTTCGAAAATACGGAAAAAGAAAGAAATTAAGTGAGATAGATAGATAGATAGATAGATAGATAGATAGATAGATAGATAGATATGTATGTATGTATTTTATGGGCAGAGATTATTGAATGTTCAAGCTTAACATTCTATTTAACATTAACATCTACATTACGTTTGAATAGACTTAATGTTTGATTCTAACAGAACCCTAATTAGCATCAATTCCCAACAAGAATCAAATTCTAACGTCTGTTAATCAGAAAAGAGGTCAGTTGTTGCCATTTTAGATAAAGTCTGTTGGTCAATATTCAAAACAAGCGTAATTCACCTTATATCAAAAAATTAGAATTTAAATTTTCCACCAGTTCTTCTAAAAACAAAAACATCAAAATATCTCCTTTTATGCCTCTCAACCAAAGACCCATTGATGCTGTCAACATGAACTACCCGCTGCTTAATCGTTGTTCAAGAAGCCGAGTCATGATATAATGATGTTATCATCATCATCATAATCATAATCATCATGTCGCGCTACTAGTACGGATTTCCCTAACTTTCTCTCTCTCTCTCTCTCTCTCTCTCTCTCCATCGGTCCCTATCACAATCGTATCCGGAAAACATTGTGTGTCTGCACAGAGCTGTTGTTTTTATTGATCAACCAACACTGGCACGTCCATGTGAATGGGTCCATAGAAGAACGTCACTTATGAGTTCGTCCTTGCTTCTCTAGGAGTGTCCTGTATGTTTTGTATTATTTGTATGTCTCGTATTAGTTCGATGGTTTAAGAGATGGGAGATAAGTGACCATACAGCTGTTGTTTCGTGTGGCTTCCAGGATTTGTTCAATAAAGCTTGTAGCATTCTTGTGCGGTTGCCGTTAAACTTTTTCTCTAGACGTTTTGTCAGCGTCTATGTGGTGCATCCGTACAGTAGTATTGACACAACCACTGCTCGGAAGAAATCCTGTTTTATTTCATGGGATAGATCAGATTTCCTTATGATCGATAGCCTATAGATAACAGTCTACCCCTTTGCTAGGCGTATATGAACATCACTTTCAGTAGATGAAACACTGCTGTCGAGGAACATAAACTTGTCTACTAATTTCTGAGGATCACCATTTAGAAAGGATATGACTCCTTCTTGATTAAAACATATGTATTCCGTTTTGTCTGCGTTCACGTGGAGACCAATGATTTCTGACTTCTGCTGCCAGGCTATGTAGCAGGGATTCTGCTTGGGTAAGTGTATTTGCAAAATACATTTGCGCTACGTCATCTGCATAGTCTGCGTCTGTTATAGTTTCTATGGAATATTGTCTGCTTTTTGCCATTTTTCTTTTATTAGATCTATCGACGATCCAAGTTCGTAGTCTAGACAGGTTATAAACAGATATGAGGCTCGTGTATTCCCTTTCAGAACTCTAGCAGCAATGTCGAAAAAGTCTATATCTCCATCCGGTGGATGAATGCAGCCTTTTATCCATCTCTCTATTGTGTTCTAGTTGTATACGGCGTTGCAGTATTGGAGCAGTAAGTCACCGAATTTCCTTGTCTTCTATACTTCTGGGAGTATTTCATCGAGACCGGCAGCTTTCTTGTTTTTAATTTTTGTTAGTACCACATCGAGTTCTTGAGTAAACTGTCCAATTCTGATGTGTATTTGGATATTAATAAATTTCATTAAAGGTTTACCTTGAAATGTTCTTTCCACTTCTGTATTCGTTCCTCTTAGCTGACAGTTTTTAGTTTTGCTCTCGAGGTGCTTTTCTTTTTACTCACTGTCACGCTATTCGTGATTGTCTATCTTCAACTGAGTTTTTGATTTTATTGATCTCACATTGAATGTATTATTGTTGTTCTTTTTTGGTATGTTTTTGTTCGCTTTGTGCCTTCTTAAGTTTCTGTGCGTTGGCATTTGTTGGGTTTCTTTAATTACATTAATTTTCACGTTATCTCATTTTTTTTTCTTAACTGCCAGAGTCCCCCATGGAACTTTACACTTGGTTCTTAATTTAGTTGGTATGCAATCTGCTGCTGCTTCGATGTGGGTGTTGACGAAGTTTTTGTATTTGTCATTCGGAGTAAGTGATTGATATATCCTAAAGAGTATTGAACTTGTTTCTTACTGTTACCGTATATTTACTGCTAATATCTCTTTTGTTAAGCAAGGACCAGTTGTAGAGTGAAGTTTTGACTGTTTGTGTCTTATTTCTGCGTAGGCTAAGATGTGTCTTTGCTATGACAATTTTGAGATCCTATTTACCAACCCCTCCGCTCGGGCAGGATATGACACAAGGTCAATTTTTAAGCGGAGTTTAACAGGTTTGAATTCAGAGTTTTCCTTCTCCTAGACTAGTTGCCTAACCAAGGCTGAAGAACCTAGTCTGCCCTACTATTTTACCCATAGCTGGAGGGAGAATAATTGGATTCATACCTTTCCCAAGGGTATTAGTGCTATGTGAAATGCAATCAGTCTCGTCCAGGATTTGAATTCGTGTCGCCGTGTCCATTTCCTACGACGATAACAATTACACCACAATTTTGAGATCAGAAGATACTCCTTCAAAAGAGAAGTATGCCTCACAGTTCAAAGAGCTATTTATCCATTTCTTGTTTATGGTTATGTAATTTATCTGCGCTTTAGTATAATTTGGTTGGTGTAGGCCCATTGTTTCCCCTCCCTTTTCTAGAATTTAGTATCAATGTACGTTCGTCTGTTTTTCAGCGAAAAGTCTCTTCGATATTCCTCGTTTCTGTTTGATGAATTGTGTAAACAGAATTTGTTGCTTTCGTCTTTTCCTATTTGAATATTCATGTCTCCACTAATGATTTGAACGTTGTGTTTGGGAATACTACAGACAAGGAAGGATAGCCCATTGTTGAAGGTGATGGGATCAGTTTCATCACTATCATTGGTGGGACTGTAGCAACCATCATTATGTTATATTTTCTCGATGCTTGTTGTAAAATAATATTCTAGAGTTGTCTGCCCTTCTCTTAGAGATTATCTCCCTTGTTCGGTTAGGTAACTCGTCATCTTTCTTTATGCACGTGCATTTTTTGAGATGAATAAAACCTAAATCGTCTAAAGGTATTCTCTTCAGTCTTTTATTCGTCACACAGGGATTGAGAATTATTCCTACCCCCCACCCCATGACGGCATTGACAGAGTTTTTTTCAGGCCGGTGCTTAGACAAACGCCCATGCTGGGCGGAAGTACCTCATAGGTCAACTGTCAAAGTCAAAAGGTTCAATCGTGAAATTACAGCTACTCATCCATAAGTCTATTAATGAGATAAAAAAAACAACAACCAACGAAAGCTTACCATGACTATCATATTATATGATATTATTAATACCAAAATAATCATCAATGTTCCCTTATTATGTCAGCATAAGAACTGTTATATCCTAATAGGATTAACTAAATGTAGAGCACTGCACGGAAGACCACAAGGTTGAGGTTTTTAGATTTGGTATCAACAGTTCTGTTTCTTTATTAAAATGATTCTAACACGTTTCATCTTTCTTCGGTCTTCTTTTGGTGGATGCTTTATCCAGTCTTTTTGGTTACTTTCTTGATATCAAATGTTCCCACCATTTTGATGAAAACGTAATGTAGCGTAAAAAATACAGTACGATGAATATCATTAATTTGATTAATTCATGACTTAATAGTAAGACTTCATCTAATAAGTTTAGACAACGCTAAGATGGCTGGAGGATGCAGCAGATGAAACTTTATTATTTAAATAAGAAAGATAAAGATAATAGTCCATACAATTCATTAAATGATAATTACTTTAAACAAAACTAAGAAAATGTGCTTGAGAATCCACCAGCTGAAACAAAAATTGATGCAAAATGTCATTCTCATATAGTAAAATCAAGTTCCTTATCAAAAAATGTTTTTGTTTTAATGTGTCATTCAAACGAGCCAATTTCTCTCTGTAACTTTGCTCAGTAACCGCTTGTTCACATTCCTTCGATCATACTGAAGTAATCCCACACTCAGGAGATTCTGTTTATGTTAATGTTATTATATACAGAAATCCCTTCTGATTTACTAATACACTCCAAACTAATTCACAAGCAAAAATCATAAATAAACAAACAAATAAAACACCACAAACGTACATTTTATCGTAACCTGTCCACTAACGCACACATCGGATTACTCGCTCGCCCTAGTAAAACAACATCCGGTTATGAACGGAAGTGACGAATCCCCTTTTTACGACCTTAACCTCTCGTTTCAGATTTTAAAAAAAGGGATAAATTTGAAATTAACAATATTGACAGAACAGTTCTGTCACAAACAACACTATAAAAATGGAATAAATCATCTTCGATAGCCGACGCTACGCTAAAGAAATGATTTATCTTTACGCCCATTTTTATAACTTCCTATTTACACAAACTCTGCAGCGTGGCGTTGCCCCACTTTTATATAACAAAGGCTCCTACGACGGCAAAACTTCAGAGATCTTTGGATCTTTCCTCTCCAATTGTTGGGTTGCATTCGGTAGACCGTTTTATCTCTGGGCGGTTCTGCTGGGTGTGCCTCGGCACTGGAGAGTTCCTCCGGCCTCAGGGGGCCATCCCCCCAGGCTTTTACTCCCTTCGGGGAGGTTAGGTTTATTGCCTGGCGCCTGAGGCGCCCCAAAAAGTGGAATGCCGACGGGGTCGAATGTATTTTTGGCCTTGCCGGACGCATGTGGGCTTCGGCCCTGCGATTGGACCCGCCTTAAAAACGGCCTTGTGCCATATTCGTGCGTTGGTGGGGCGTATGATAAATAATCAGAGATCTTCGGGTACTCTCAGGAGCCGCTCTTAGCGGTCTCCAAAAGGCTCCAATCCTACGTCACGTGGTGCATTCGCTTTTGACATCACATATTTATGCACAAACGGTCCTTCTAAGGGCCATAAGAGGTCACCGTCTGCGGGTCGGAGTATCTCTGGCAGCCTTAATTGGCTCGCCGAAATAGACGGCCCAGAGGCAAACACGAAGACGGATTCTAAGACCAGTCGGTCTTAACCCTTGCTCGGCTCCGCTTGTCCGATAAGCTGCGCAGCGCTAATGGCACGGTTCAGCCTTTAGCTACCGCTTCACTATCGGCGCAGCGCTAAGATAACGCCCATCTTAGCCTCGGCCTCCTAGCCTGTCTGCTCGTTTGTGCAGAGCTTCGGCGCGACAAAGCCTTAGCTAGCGCCCGATATCGTCCGCACGGCTTTGACATGACAAAGCTTTCGCTCCCGTCCGATACGTCCGTACAGCTTTGGCGCGACTCAGCCATAGCTATCATCCGCACGGCTTTGACACGGCAAAGCCTCGGCTATCGTCTCGTTACGACCGCACGGCTAGGGGGCATGACAAAGCCCAAGCTTCTCTCGCCTCGTTCGTTCGATCTCGTCTGTACTAAGGCCTGGTAAACCTTAACCACGGTCTCCGACCTTTCACTTGGTCCGTAACACTAAGACACGGCTCAGTCTTAGTCACTAGCTCGCCCGACACTACACGACCAAGCTGCCATATCCGAACTCGACCTCGACGCTCCTGCAAGGTACCACGCAGTCCACGTACGACTCGCTGTTACGGACTGTCCTACCACTGCAACGCCTGGCTCACGTACGACCCGTTGTACGAGCCAGCAACCGGATCGACACACCCTCGGTTAACTCAACATACCGTCATAACCGGGAATATCGATCTACCAACTACGACCGACACCAGCTTCCTACGATGATCATCCTGCTGCATTCTACAACTCGTCCGACCTCAGCTTCCAGCTACGACCATCCAGCTGCATTCTACGACTCGTCCGACCTCAGCTTTTTTAACGACTCGATCAACCTACGCCAGCTACCCGCGACTAACATCAAGCTGCGCTCATCTACGTCTCAACTATACCAGCTATCAACGTTACCATTCTAGCTGAAGACCATATTCGACCATTACGGACTTAACACACGTTTGTAGATCTGACAATAAATTGTCATTTGTTATATTTGTTACATCACCTTTGTTCCTTCATTGTTTTTTGGCTGTCACTTACTAACACGCATTAAACTTAATTTATTTGCGGGGTCGACATGCTTATCGGCTTCGCAACAATTTCAAAGCCGGATGTTGTCTAGACGATGGCCGAAACCAAAATGTCGCTGGGCAGGTAGGCTCTTCACATCCATCCGGTTGAAATGTAACTTTATATTTACAATTTATAAGATCCTTTTCTTTTTTTCTTTTTTTTTTTTCCTTTGTTTTCTTTTCTTTTTTATTTTTTTTATTTTTCTCCACTCAATCAGCAATTTTTCCCTCCAAAGTTTTTTGGAGCCGATTCGATCCAAACGCGAATATTAAATGATCAACGAAAGTTCAAAAAGTCAGTCGGCTCCGAAACCTCGAGAGAACCATTGACCGCGACACCTGCAGCATTCAACATCACACAAACTCGTCTGAAATTTCTTACTACAGCTCTTTGATGGCAGCCGCATGACTCAAGAATCACCACCTACCTATATTCCACCTTTTCAACGCCAATGTTTCTCCTTCCCTATTGACATAAACTTGGGTCGACTGCGTAAGTCTGAGACTCACCCCTACCAACACAAATATTGGAACATTTTACTTCTCGATTTTCACTACACTTCAACACACATCAAATTTCCTAAAATTAACTCTTTCCTATCAAAACAACTACGAACATTTTCTTCTCAATTTCATTCTTATATTCACCAAAACAATTGTTTGAACCTTTTGTTTCTTGTTTGTTAATATAATTGTTATATTTTTCACTTGTCTTCTTGTTTGATTTGCAACTCTGTGTTTTGTCCTTTCCTTGCAACCAGACGCTTATTCATAACATGAAGATACAGTTTTCTTTGTCCTGGATTATGGTGAAAACATTTTAATCGCCAGTGACTGTTTTATCAAAAAATCACTTTTTCCACATGGAATTAAAAGAACAAGACAACAATTTATACGATACCCAACGCTCGTTTCCAAACAAAAAAATAATCTATATGGAATCTATTTTCCAAACTTCGAAAGTTTCTCTGACGTTTATAAACAATGTACATCTGACTTTGAGGGGTAAAACTCTGAATACATATCAAAACGACTTCTAAGATTTCTCAAACATGAAGCACGAGACTACTGGGAACTTTTAAATCAATCCAATTAAAACAAATCAGAAATATGTCAATTCAAGGGAGACAAATCTTAATATATTTTATTTAAAACGACTGAAAAACAACGTTTTGAGGCATGAAACCTCATAAAATAAAATCTAAAAATCTAAAAATTAAGATTTATTTTTTAAGAGTTTAATCGGTTGAGTTTTTATTCAATCAAAGATTTATATTAATGTTCACACGATTTCTTTACTTTTTATGTCAGTTTTCCTTTCAACCAATCCAGTGCAATTATTACGCCAGTTTGAAAACAGCAACAATTTTTATTATAATTCTTTTATTCTATGTTTTTCTAGCAACAGTTTCTGATGGTTTCACTTGAACGGTAAGAGAGACTACATTTCTCAAGTTTCGAGCACTTTCTTTTGTATTCTTACAAACTTTAACAATGTAATGGTCTCATCAATATCAATAATTTCCACTTACTTTCGGTGCTTTTAAGTTACGTAATTTCTACAAACCTTAAGCAAATGTTTTGATATTTACCAATTTTATTCTTTAAACAGCCACTATCTGGGAGATTTTCTTTTCTTTTATTAGATTCATTAAATTTGCTCTCTCATGCTTAGTAAGTATATATAATGGTGTCTGCTATAGAGGAATTCTTAGCAACCATTGATTAAATAAGTGACTCTCTCGGGAGGAACTATAAATGCTGCTACCATAACTGCTCGTCCAAAGTTATTAATTATTTGAATGAATATAATCATCGAGTGATTTTGATCATTGCTCTTTGATTACTATATTCTCTTAAGATGGCACAAAGTCTCGATCTAGTAACGATCAAAACCACATCACTCGAACTGAATATTATTATCACTTGGTGTTTCACTAGTATAACTTTGTTCCAAACTATGCTAAATTTAGTTCTGTAAATACTTATTTACAAAGTTTATCTTAATTGTAACACAAGGCCAGAAGTATGGGACACTCAGTGAGAATTGAATTCAGCTAATCTTGCTTGCTCACCATTACACCACATGAGGTGACAAGTATAGCAAATGTTATAATTACATCCTTACAAATGTAAGGGACGTAACTCCTGTATTAAATTTTGCTTAAAACTTCAATAGTTTTACTATTGTCTATCGTTCTGAAAGGAAGACTTTATTATTTCACACGTTTTTCGATCTAATATCTTCATCTTTCTTCTTTTTTACAGAATATTTCGGTCCGTATCATCTTCGGTTACCCTCAAATATATATTGTATCATTTGGTTTGAAGTTGTCGCAAGGTCCTTTTTTTACAATTTTTATTAAGCGACATCTCAAAACCAGCGGATGCAATATACACCAGAGGAAGACCAAAGAATATATCGACCGAGATGTTCTATTGAGAGTAATTAAAAGGAAATAGTAATCAATATTTCTAAAAAAAAATCAAAAAGCCAATATCTCAAGTCAATAACTCTAAAATGACCCATTAAAAAATATCTTAACTTTTAAAAATGCTGACAACTAAATTTTATCCACTGAATGTAATTGTAAAGACTTCTCACGGCATTTTACTTATTATAATGACTTGTTTCCAAAATTTCTACTAAGATTTGATACAAAGATTTTGACTTTCAATTATTTTATTGGATTTCTTTTGGAAAATGTGAGTTTGATAAGCTTTACGAATTTTTTCTTTTTTTCTTTTTCTGTAGAAGTTTTGAATTAGAACCTTTTTTAACAATATTGTGAACCTTTCAGTTTTCATATGAAAAAAATTTTGTTTAAAACAAATTGATCACTTAGTCCGTTTCTTTTGGGAAATTTTCTGTGAAAGAAACTGCAGCATCTTATTCTATCTTTGGTCTTTCTGGGGCCAAAACTGACTCGTCTTATCCACCATTGATCTTCTTGGGAATTAAAACTGTCATGTCTTATTCAATCCTTGACCTTTCTGAAATCAATACAATTACCAATAATCTCATTTTGGATATTCCTGGAATCAAGACTGTTCCATCCTCGATCTTTTGAAAAGATGAAATTTAAGCAATATCCTTTCCACTCACTGAACCACAATTCATGCACTTTTTACGTTCGAAAAATAACAATCTAATTGATAAATCACATTGTTATTTTCATGGAACCCATAGATCCTGCAAGTACAAAAGGTGTCGGTGTTCTGATTTTTGTAGATTTCTTAGGCATGATTTCGCAACAAATTTTATTTCGTGC
The DNA here is from genome assembly GCA_963585895.1 of Sepioteuthis lessoniana. Classification (NCBI taxonomy): domain Eukaryota; kingdom Metazoa; phylum Mollusca; class Cephalopoda; order Myopsida; family Loliginidae; genus Sepioteuthis; species Sepioteuthis lessoniana. Next base: position 141,657,802 of record OY757907.1, on the reverse strand, counting down.
AAATTATTACACGTAAAAATCGTTTAACAATAGAAACATATTTTCAAATAAAAAAATTCTCATCTTTTTGTTGTTTGTTGCTGTTTTTGTTTTTAAAATGTCTACGGGGGATTTTATCCATTTGTGAGGGCCATAAATTTGTAGGGAAACGAAGTAGAGCCGAGTGTTGTTACTGGTTTTATACATTTGTTGACTTTGCAAGACAGATTCGGGGTGACATGAAACAATGGTTGACAAGCTACTCTCATAGACTACTATACTAAATTTGATCTTTACTACTGAGTACCCAACACTAGTAGCCTTAAGCCATGATGAAATAGTTTTCATGCATACAATAACTGAGTATTTCCAACATGTGCTACACATTCAAGCTCGGATGAAAACTAGAAGCGTCGAATTTTCAATCAGTATATGAAACGTACTTTGATATAGTGGATGTTACATTTTTGTAAAGCTTTGTAGTTGCCAGTTTTGAAAGCGATAAAAAGTAGGTTATTATTTTTTTGTAAAGGGAACTGTTAGTAGAAAAAGGAACTGCACTGATGAATCTTGGGACTTAAGTTTTATTGATGATTGAAACTAACAAGGAAAAGGATATTTTTAAAAAAACAAGAACGAATGTAATCCTATGCTAGTCACTGTATTTGATTGTGGCCTTGACTACCACATGCGTTTCCGGCTAGTTGGTTTATCAACTCCCTCTGTGTCCACGTCATATGGAGGATGATTCACTCTATCCAGAACTTCTGATGGCCGTGGTGATTCGTTGGCAACTCAAAGACAAGAAAAACTCTCCCATGACAATTATCTATTGAAACACAATAGTGTAACAATATATACACTATATATATATATATATATATATATATATATATATATATAGAGAGAGAGAGAGAGAGAGAGAAAGAGTGAGAGAGAAAAATTGTCGCTTTTTGTTGTATTTGACAGACAAATGAGGTATCTGGCTGGTGAAGTTTTTCAATCTTACTCAATTTTTCGGAAAGTTAGGCTTTTGTTGGAGAGGCCTTAGTTCTTGGGGAGATTTCTTTCCATATTCTCTTGTCTTCGCTATGGATATCGGATCTCTTCTCTCATTTAACCATAAAAACATCTATTTTTATCGAGGATTCTCCTGGAAACACACATTCTCAATTAGCTAATCAATAACAGATTATTTCGTATTCTTATACAACTTTTTGGCTAGTCAGCCAATCAAATGCGCTGATCTACGTCTATGGGAAGAGTATCTCTTCTACGTATCAGATTTTAATTGATCATCCAATCAAAGTACAATATAGTAGCTTGGTTAATCAAAGGTCATAGAGCCACGCCTTGTGGGGGGAGTATCTCTTTTCGCATAAACCAAAACAAAACCAAAGATCCAATGAATCTATCCAAAGGTTTGACCTTTTAACTCAAACACGTGGGCAAGATATGTTATGATTTAAAGGGGTCCAATGCACTGAAAAAGCTCCAAGCCTGCTTACTTCTTGTTTTGACAATTTCAAAGTTAGGTAAGTACTAGTCACTCATGAACCTTTTAAATTGATTTTTGAATTTCTTTCAAAGTCAGTAAAGTCTGTTTTATATTTTCATAAAAAGAAAATTACATTTTCCAAAGAAATATGCATCATACTCGCCATAGGTTTTTAGCACCAGTGAATACCTCATATTATCTTACGAAAATACAAATAAGGAAATGTGAATGTATGTAAAAGAGTTCTTTATGGTACGTATGAGTGTAAAATTACTAAAAATTAGATATATGTCATTAGTAGAAATCTATACCTGTTAGACTTCCTTTATTTGTTGTGTTCGGAATTATAGACATGCCTGTATATGTGAAAGTTTTTAGTACTGCAGATTTACATTATGTAGTTGTATGTAGTATGCTACTAGCAGAAATGTCAAGCCTTGACGTGTGTCCACAAACAAATCTCAGAAACTGACTTCTTGCTGCTACAGAATGTTGAAGATAAGAGAGAAAGAGGAGTAGTTTTCATGCATTTCGCTAAATACCCGTATGTTGACCCTTATTGGCCATTAGAAGAGTCTCTTGCAGGCAAAGAAGGTAATTTCACATATCTTTGTGGTTTTTAATGTTTTTTATTCATTTATTTTAGTTTTTTGTTTGTTTTTGTTTTGTTTTTTTGTTTTTTATTTTTTTAGGGGTGGGGTTGGTTTTGTTTTGTTTTGTTTTTTTGCAAACGAACTAGTTAATTATATGGTGTATGTGGTATTGAAATTATTCGTAATGCACAAAGAAAAAAAGATTTTTTGACCCCCATACTTTGTCCATAACGTGTGATCTATATACATATATTTTGACTTACTTTACAAAAACGTTTGATATGCACAAAACAATTAAACAAACATCAGCTGTAAACAAATGCATTTTTTCAATATATTTTAAGTAAAAGGTGTGTAAGATATTTTTAAAATCTAATGAAGTTAAATTTGCCAAATTAACTATTTTCGTTGAATCCAGTTGCTTATGAAAGCTCTTCTATTATTCTTGAGGTTTTAATTACAGACTTTATCTTCAGTCATCGAGCATGAAAACATAGTATAAACAGAAAAAGGACATATTCAGTAAAACACGAATTTCAACACCAAATAATTCCATTTCTGTATAATGGAAAAAATATTTTTTATATCAGATGGCTGCTGCTGATAATGATGATGATGAGTCTATTTGGGAACACAGACCCTGATTTATATTTCCTGCAGCCAGAAGAGTTTTTGACATAGAAGGCATTACTTCACCGCACAAGAAATTCGCCCTAGTAGTTTCTATTTTGTTACATGGCCTCATTTGGGAAGTGGCCAATGTTAGTGGTTCTTAATTGATTCAATGGTTAAATTGCTCGAAGATCAGAAGAAGCTACAAGCTCTCCTTGACGATATCACAAAGAGGCTGAATCAATTTTCTGTTCAGTGTAGAATTAATCTGAGTTATCCCTCACATCGTTCAAGGAAAGAAATAAGAATCCTGTGTATTAGAAGCACAGGAAATACAGTGTGCGATTGCTAACTGGTGTAAGTCACCATATTCCTTAAAATCAAATTAAAGAAAAGAATAAGTAATCGGAGGCGACATAGTGTGCCGGCTGTGAAGAATTTTACCACTTATTATAAATACGAGAGAGGGTAACTAGTATCCATTTGCTGGTGTATAGTAAAGTCTAGATATCAAAGCGTTCCAATTACAACAGTTGGCAAGGTAAATGGCCGACATAAGTTTACACTTCGGACAGTAGATACGTCATTAATGAAAATGTATGGTGACAGGTGTCTGCAACTCAATCTCAGTTTACACTGAGATTTCACCCATTGATAAGGTTATACTAAGTGTGGATCTTCTGTAAAAACATGGTTTGACTATAGACAACAATAAACAGTGCTTCATTGACCCTACAACGCATCTTGAATCACCGACCTCAATTTGTAACTCTATCTCTTCATGCAATACCGTGGCGAATATTGTAAAGGATACTACCTTTCGTATACTGTTGGATAAGTTTGCTCTTTCATTTCCTCGTCTTAGTTGAATAGAGAAGAGAATATTACTCATCACATTGACACTATTGATCCTCCAATCCATAATCGTCCTAAGAGACTGGCGTATGAGACATTGAAGACAACCAAAGCATAATTTGAATTGATGTTAGGGCTTGGAATTATTCGTCCATTCAATATTCATTGGTTTTCTCCAACGGGTTACAGTTCATGGCGTTCTTGTGGACGCTGAATTTGGTCACTAAACTGGATCGATACGCTATTCTGTATATTCATGAAGTTAAAGTCATTACCCAGATTAAACAATTTTTCACAAAAAAAACTTTATCTTATCAAGGCGTATCATAAGATCGCTGTTGAACTTGGACACATTCCAAAAAAAGCTATAATTTTTGTCGGACGATTTGAGCTTTTACGCGTCCCGTTTGATTTAGAGAAATCAAGTTTATGTGATCACATGCCGTAAAACTCACATATGGTTTACGACCAAGAATTTTGATTGGCAATCAATGCTTCATTCAGTAAAATTTGCGGTGTTCTTCAACAATGTATCAATGGAGATTGAAAGTCTATTTCCTTTTCCTCCTATAAATTGTCTTTTGGAGAAATAAGATATAAAACGTTTAGATGTGAATTTTTAGCGGCTTATCATGCAATCGGCTAGTTTAACCAATTCTTAGAAGACCGGACATTCCTTATTTTGATGAATCACATACCTTTCTTAGATGCACTCCGCTCGTTATGGGACTCTCCACTATGAAATTCAACTTAACGAATTACGTGTTCTAATTTACCTTTGATATTCGTCATGTAAAATGTATGAAGGATGTACCTTCAGGTACCATATGTACTGGATTGTTTTATCCTGCTTGTTGGGTCCTTCCATTGATTTCTAGTCATTCTTTGACAAACAGAAAAAGTGAGGAGCTTCAACTATTCCTTTTGATTAAAATTTGTGAAAATCATAGTTCTTTCTAGTAGCCTCTTTGTATTTAAATTTATGCGCTGAGACTTTTTTCTGTTTATAACATCTTTTGTCACATTTTGGCAGAAATTCTTCCCTAAGACTGATCACTGATAGATTTGTTTGCCCTTGCTTGAAAATGGATATTTGTCTTTAGATGAAGATTTGTATACAATGCTAAGACTAAAATCAGTCATCACACACACGCATCTCCCGACTCATTTCACTTACCTCGCGAGAGATTTACTCATATCCACATAGAAATTACTTGGCCTCTTTCAAAGTTACTGATTAAGTTGTGTAGACAGATTTCCTGATTTGTGTGGATCATTTTCAATTGCGAACACCACAGCTCGTGCCTCAGCGAAAACCTCTTTTCGAGATAGATCGCGTGATTTGAAGTTCCTACAGTCATTACCACTGAAAAAGAACGTCAATTTGAGTTGCTCTTCTTTTTCCAATTGATGAAACTACTCGATTGCAAGAAAATTCACACGACTTCATAGCATCCACTAGCATTTGTTTGTGGGACGATTTCATTACAGCCTAAAATCTGTTTTGTTCGTCATTTTAAACCACTTGAATTGGTTAGTGCATTTTCCTTTGATCCTTTGAAGATTTCGCATTGGATTAAATGAATTGTACATCTGCGGAAATATTGTACAGTTCGTGGACGGGCTAACGGCTACAATGGCCATTTTGGCATACTACCCTTTCTAGTGAAAGTAATAAAAAGGTTTTTTAAAACTCTGCACTCATGAATTCGTGTATGGTCCTACTAGAGCTCATGTTCTACAATCGCTTTACAGTAAGCCTTTTCGTGCCGTTCAGAAGCAATAGAAATATTTCACAATGTTAATAAACAATACATCCGCATCTATTTCATTGGACTGACTGAAACATTCTTTGTAAATTATTCTTGGTTGTAGGTACAGTCCTCATTAGTCGTAATTCCTAATGAACCGAAGCAAAAGGAGACGTGTTTGGGTTGGCATGTTATAAATGGCCCAAATGCCATCTGTTATGACTTGTCTTTTGCCGAATTCTGTTCCTAATTCCTTTGTAGAGCATGAAAAATAAAATAATTGATAGAAAGAAAGAAAAAGAAAATCAGATGAATAAAATATTTAATCTCCCAGCATGCTATACAATAGACTAAGATTCGAGTCAAAAAAATAGGACTATCAACAGTTACAGAGGGGATGCTGGAAATGAACAGACGTGTTTAAGGTCGTTTGAAAATACTTTCTATGTTAGCTCGAACTCTGAGTGAAAAATGTAAAATAACTTTTATAATCAACATTGAACTGATTAATTCCAAAAAGAAAAATGATTTTAAATTCCCAAAACTTAAATAACTCCTTTTAAAACTTCTGTATACTCGAAATGTAAAACAATTAGTGATTTTAGTAAATTATTTTAGTGATAAATTGTTTTTTAGCTAAACTTTTTTTTTGCATTAGTCAAAACCTTGTTTTCTGTAAACGTATCAACTAGAGTCATATAAGCTGGATAAGTTTGTTTAGAATCAGCTGAAAGCAAAATAAGATAAATAATTTGGTAGATATCAGCTGATATTTAGCAATGACATGTCCCTAAAGGTTTTAACGATCACGTGTGATTAAAGCATTAGTTAAGGGATAATTAGGAGAACATATCAAAGAAAGAGATTCGAAGAACCAAAGTCAGAGATAGGGGTAGACAGAGAACAGACCCCAAAACAGGTAGACGACAAACGACGAAGGGACCCCGATGTGGGGGTGCCATGCGTGCATAGGCAGCCGGTCAGTGGAGGAGAAAATAACTCTCTGTCTCACGGTTATAGTCTCTGTCAATCTAAATCAGTTAACGCATTTCCTCACCCTATCTCTATCTTTTCGGCGACTAATTTTTTTTTTAAAGTAGTAACAATAAACTTTCGTATCCTGAAATTAACAGAATTGTTTTGAATTGTGTCAACTTTTGATTTGGCACCGATAACACAACAGGAATACATATTATTATTGGTTGATTGGTTTGTTGGATTTATGGCATATCAACCTTTGTAGATTATTTAATGCCCAATCCATTTTTATACAAATAATCAGTTCTATTTCAAACAATTCAGTTTAGCATGAGTACACAGTTTAATTGTCAAAAACATTTCCATTTCAAGCTATTCATTTTAGCCAAGCAGTTCTAATTCAAACAATTCAGTTTAGCATAAGTATGCAGTGTAGTTCTATTTAACCCATAGATATAGCCTTAATGTCAAAACAGATCTATTTTGAGCAATTCAGTTTAACATAAATACGCAGTTTAAATGCAAAAAACAGCAAATTCAAGAAATCACGGTTTAGTTCTAGTTAATCCATCGATGAGACCCTCATCATTTGTTACCACTCCGGGTCAGAGTGGACCTGGGAGCGATGGCAATTAAGAGGTACTCCGCATTCCCGGAATCTCACCATGATATTGTTTAGTGTCATATCCAGGACACTCGTTGGAGAGGGGGGGTCTTACCCCTCGGCAGAGATGCAGTCTATGTATTCAACAGCCCCAACCGACTGGGCAACAATTATTTGTTGAATATCATTGTTCGTCTTTCTCTTTCTTTTTCTACACATTTGATCATTACAGTGATCCAAATTGAAAAAGGGGGAGTCTCTCTTTGGCGTAGGAATATCGTAGCAAAGCGAGAGTTCGAACTCTAGTGATGTTATTACATTCACTTTCAAACTAATGCCCCTTGGGGTGAAAAGTATGAATCCTCTTACATTCTCCTCCGCCGCTTTGATTTAAATCATGCCACTACAGTTTTTCTACATGTATGATTATAGCATTAAATAACTCATGAAGTTTGATCTGCCATTAAACAAAGAAACCAAACTAACCCAATTTGATATTAATCTCTTATCGTCTCGTCACCATATTTCTCCATGTTGAATGTTTGTTGCCGGGCGGTTGTTCTGACGGTTGTTGATCAATTATGAAATAAGCACAATTGAAAAACCTAATATAATCTATTTGTAGAAATGCGGGTGTAATATTCCAGTCAAAGGGAAGTCACCCCAAACCACGTCACACGCATATATCTCCCTTGACCTATCCGGAAAAGGAAGTAACTATTGAGTCATGAGCAAAACAGCAGCACTTGTAAATAATGTAAACAAAGCATATTGCCGGGGAATAAGGCAGTCCTACCTCCGGCAGTGAGCTCTTAACACCTCTTTGTGTTCTGTTCTTTTCTTTGTCACCCGTGAGCCGATCTTTAGACATTACATTTTGGCGACGAAGATTTTCGTGACGAGCTCACATGTATAAACCAATTTTCGGAAAGAAGTCAACACACAAAAGAAAAATAATGGCCAGTGGAGGTTTACCAGTTTCCCTAACTTTTAGTGTCCACGCTGACCCGAACACAACCAGCATACGTTGGAAGAACTGGATGAACAAGCTGGAAAATTTATTCGTTGCTCTGGACATTGACATCGACAAAAAACGAAAAACGACACTTCTCCATTACGCAGGAGACGAAGTCTTCGATATTTCTCCCAGTTTCACAGACCAGCAGAAAGGAATTGGCGCCACTACTACAACAGAGGATGGTTCTACAATACCTAATGAGTATGAAACGACGAAAAAATCGCTAACAGACCACTTCACGCTCCAAAAGAATACGTCATATGAAATTTTCAAATTTCGACGGGCCCTGCAAAACCCGGATGAAAATTTAGACGCCTATCACACAAGGCTACGAACTCTGGCTTCCGCGAGTGGTTGTGAAAACACCGACCGAAAAATTCTGGCCCAAATTCTACAAGGATGCTTGTCTTCTAAACTTAGAAGAAAGGCGCCGAGGGAAATTTCCTCCCTAAAACAGGTACTAGACCAAGCCAGAGCCATAGACTTAGCTCATGTGCGTGTCACAGATGGAACAAAAAGAAATTCATGCACTGTCGTCTTACAGCAGAAATGGAAACGACAAGCGACGTACACACAGGAATAACAACTGCAGCAACGGAAGTAAAGGTACCGCCAATTTCAGTAACGGCCAGTCCAGATACCAGCAACATGACAGCCGCCGCGTTACCTCGAAGCCCCAAGCACGTGGGGGATACAAAAAAGATGGCGGACAGACTTGTCACTATTGTGGATACTCTTCGACACACCCTACTTGTCCAGCTCGAGGTCAGGAGAGGAGAAACTGCCATAAGACGAACCATTTTACTAGAGTATGTAACTCCAAGCCGGTAAGACAGATTTGCTCCACCCATTCTTCAGTATTCCCTACTAAGTCGACACGTTGCCAAACACACCTAAAGTCACCGCTCTCGTAAATGATTCTCCGGTAACATTCGTTCTAGACACTGGCGCTAGTGTCAACATAATTTCTGGGCGCGAGTATTACGGTTTAAAACACAGACCAGCCATACACCGCACGATAACTCGATTATTTGTCTACAGATCCCAACAGGCGATACCTGTCCGAGGATTTATTGATACCACGATGAAATTCTGGGGAAAAGGCTGCAGAGCCAAGATATTCGTGATTGACGATGAAAGCCCCCTACTTGGATTGCAAAATTTGCTTTGCGCTCACTCCGCCGAAGCACTAGGCATGATAACATTTAACTTTACATTCCACATGTCGGTTCCCATTCCGGACGAATTCCCGTCACTGTTTGACGGCAAAATGGGGAAATTTTCTGGAGTCATTATCAACCTCCACATCAAATCCTCTGTTCCTCCAAAACTCAACGACGCCGTAGAATACCTTTCAACGTAAGGAAGGACGTTGAGGGAGAATTAATATGCCTCGGAGAAATGGACGTCATTGACGAGGTCACTGGCCCTACTCCATGGGTAAGCCCTGTGGTGGTAGTCAAAAAAAACACAAGAAAATATATGGTTCAGAAAATATATCAACAAAAAATAAATAAATAAATAAAATAAACACAAATACATGGACGATGCATTTTATCAAGAAGAAGAAGTGTGTAATATTCCAGTTAAAGGGAAGTAACCCAAAACTACGTCACAAACATATATCTCCCTTGACCTATCCAGAAAAGGAAGTAACTGTTGAGTCATGCGCAAAACAGCGGCACTTGTAAATAATGTAAACAAAGTATATTGCCGTGGAATAAGGCAGTCCTACATCTGGCTGCGAACTGTTAACATCTCTTTGTGTTCTGTTCTTTTCTTTGTTACTCACATGCCAGGCTTTAGACATTACAACGGGCAAATGAAGAGAGAGAACAAATATGTGTGAATGCAATAAAAGAAGAAAGAAAATCCTTTAGCAAAGTTCTCTGTCACACATATGGAAAACTAGACGAAAATGTATAAGTGGATAAAAAGGGAAAGGTCCTTGGAAAACAGTCCTCTAATGCGCCCGCGTGCGTGTGTGTGTGTGTGTTATATGAAATCCTACCTGCTTGTGTCCATTGAGACTTGAAATCTGACACGTTGTCAAGGCATGGAGTAATTCTGGCAGAAAGAGGATTTGATTTTCCCACTCTCTTCTTATATACTACTTTAACCAATGTCTCCTCAAATGGTCATTCGCAGAACTATTTTCGTAGATACGGGAGGTTGTGGCCTTTCGTGTTACCGAACGCCAAAGAGAAAAAAAAATCAACGACAGGCAAAAAGTGTAATAGATGTTCTTTGTTATATTTTGTCGTGCGTTCTTTCTTTTTCATACTTGCACATTGGGGCAGGTTATTTGAGTTTTTTGGAGATGTTGGGGTTTTTTGTGGGGGGGGGCCTTTTTTGTTGGGAGGGTGAATTATTGTTTGGATGGCTTTCCAAAATAGTATAAACTGCGTTTGGCCAATTCCATGTTCCTAACTGAAAATCAGAATTAACCCGGTTTGAGTAGGCCCAGAAAAAATTATGGCACACTTCCTCACAATGGTAATTCACTTCTAGATGAAAACTTTATGACAAAGAGAGAAAGAGATTTTATAATTTTTTGTGTGTATTTATAACTTTAAAATAACTTTATAAATTTATTGATAAAATTTTGTTTTAGATTTTTCGAACACTTTTTAATTCTCATAAATAAATCATAATTAGTGGGTTTGTTGTTGCAAGTCGTAAATGGTTGAATTTATTTTCAATTTTCATACTTCAAAAGTTAATATTGTTCTGGGAAAAGTTTAGTAGAGAAATATTTTTAAAATCCAAGTGAATGACGCTCAAGAGATTTATAAATTTAAACGTTTTGGATTTATTTATTTATGCAATTATTTTAAATATTTCGTTTGAAGAACTAACAAACCTAATTTAATAATGCTTAATAAAATGGAAATAATTATTTTTGTAAGGCGAATTATTGATATATGTATTTTTTAAATACATAAATCAATAATTCGCCTTACAAAAATAATTATTCACTTGGATTTTAAAAATATTTCTCTACTAAACTTTTCCCAGAACAATATTAACTTTATAAAGTAATATAAAAAGATATAATCAGTAAATCTCTTTTCTCTTATGTTGATTTCTTTTTTCAAGTTACTATTACCGTCTATAACCGATGGAGGTAAATTTTTTTAATCAACAAGTAATATTGTAAAATAGATATTGTTTAGTTACGATGCAAGTTTTTGACATCTTGCCCAGCATGGACGAGTACTTTAACTAGAGAGTTCTAGTGATACCAGAGTTGTGTCCCTTGATACAATTGCATTCTGGGATTATTTCTTTCGTCATTTTATTAACCAAGGTCAGGAGCCATCATCTAATCTTTTTAAACTCAAAAGAAAAAAGAAAAGAAAGTAAGTTTCAAACATTTTAATCTTAATCTTGTGGGGCGGGGGGAAGAAAAAACTTTCTGTTCTTAATTACCAAAGGCTTTTTTCTTCATACTTAATAATTTGAAAAGTTTCAGAATTCGCCCTCAAGACGAAAAGACAAAAATCTTCGTTCATTTTTCCGGCTTTTACGTAATTTTTTTTTTTTTTTTCAGTTTTACGAAAGTTTTTGTTGTATTTCTTTTGAATAATTTTATATTTTTATTTTTTTTAATCTATTTATTTAATGATATCTGGTTTACATTTCTTTAATGAAAAGTCACCTTGAATCGTGTCCGAACAAAATCAAATTAAGATGTTACTGTTTACCTCTTTTTTTTTTTTTTTTTTTTTACTGATTTAAATCTGTCGACTAATGTTTCTCTATTGTTGATGATCTAAAACGTTTTCTTGTTACTCAGAAATTAGAACGTTTTTCATGGCAACGACTTTTTTCTTTTGGTATATAAATAAATAGATAAGTAATTTAAAAATGTATTTATTGTAGAATCTTAATCTATACACGTAGCAACACAAAAACTATTTCATAGCTACATACAAAGGGTTTTCCACATTTTAAAAAAATGTAAAAGATTAAATTTTGTTGAAGATGCCACTGTTACGGAAACATTTTCAAAATTTCACACTATAGATCCGAGATCAGTTGTAATTTACTAAGCTTTTTGTTTAGATGTGGTACAAGGCCGTGTGAATGGGGCACCCAATGAGAGTCGAATTCATTTGTGAAGGCTTGCTAACCATTACACCTCAAATATGAAAATATTTTGAAAAACCACAAAAACACACAGCTCACTTATGATTTCTACTTTTTATAACAAGTTTCTTTCTAAACAATTGATGAACTACAAATTCATTAATTTTTATATCATTTAAAGATTTGTCGAGGTAATTGAGGAAATTTTCGACAGTTATTTCACCAATGTCTATTGCGTCAACAAGGAATAACCCAGAAAGTTTCTTTTTTTTTCTTAATTGATAAAATAGAATCTTGTTAAAAAGTTTTATCCTGACTATGGTCGATGATTTCACAATTAATCTCTCTACTATTATCTTATGGAAATTATTACAGAAAAAGGAAAAATGTTTTTTGTTTGATCCATTTCGTTATTTGTTGATAACATTTCGACCATATACCCTTCCGGCCTTCTTCAAATGTATTTATTATAAAATCGTCAGTGTCAACTATTGTACCGTTCCGTATATTTTTTGATAATACTCTGTTTATATTTATCAATGCAAAAATGTCACCTTGAATCTTGCCTGAGTGAGACCGACAACAGAAAAAAATTTGAAAAGTATCTGATTGTGAAACGTTATGAATAAATAAAAACATGTTTGAATGAAATCCTCGTTTGAGAAAAATTCAAACAATTTTTTTGTGTATGAAGTAATTTTATACTGATAGGTTACTCTATTTTATTTGCATTTTCCTGATAAATCCTATCTTCTCCTATAAATGTTCTATATTAGGATTTTTTTTTTCTTTTCGTATACCTAATTATGAACAAAAAATATGCACCATAAAGGAATACACGTGAAATAATGATGGAAGAGTCAAAGAGAAATTTGAAAATATTCAATTTCTTGGCTGTTGCTTCATTTTATCACACCACAAAAATTCGAAAAGATAAGGATTATTCTTCTATAATCCTTTCTCAAAGGCCAAACATAGTTTTAAATTTCCTTTGGGCAATTTCACATTGTCATACGAATATCAAGTGATCATAGTTCGTTTTTTTTTGTTTTTTTTATCTTTTACGTATATAATGGGTTAAGTCTAGGAGAAAAAAAATTAATTCTCAATATTTACCGATGCTTTTTTTGTTGGGTTTTTTTTTTTCTGTTGGCTTATTAATCTCAAATATCACTTGTATTATTTGCCAGTTGGTCATTGATACATTTTTTTTTACAATTCCAATCAACTTCAAAGATTTGCGTTTTGTAATTAACTTTCAAAAAGATTGAAAAAAATGAGCATATTTCTAAACGTAATAATTTAAGACGCTAAAACTACACTTTTTAATGGTCGTAGAAAATATGAGGAAAGGATAGTTTACTAGGAAAATATTTTTGTCACACTACTAACACTTTTTTTTTTTTTTTTTTTTTTAATATGAAGACTATGGTTTTGATTTAATAAATTCTTTAAATAATCTGCACTTAAATCCTTACTACTCTGATTCCCCCCTTTTAAAAAAAAAAAATTAAGGACTTAAATTTTAAGGCGATTTTTCGTCTTATATCGGGATTAGACAAATAAAGGGGAACAACTTATTTGAAAAAGTTTACCATGTACTATCAAAATCTGCTGGGTATTTTTGCACACTCTTCAATAAACACTCTGTAACATGGAAATGATTAACCTTCCAATTATTGCTTTGACCTTACCAACATAAAATCAGAGATCGTCAAATGATTGATAAAAGCAATTTTTCCCCACACTTGATATTTTTACTGACTTCTCCCAAACTTTTGTCATAAAAAAAAATCTTCAACTATCATTCACTTTATTTTTTTTCTACAATTTATATATTTTTTTTTTTTTAATTAGAAAAATAGAGAAAATTGCCATCTTCCAATAATTTGAGTTTTTTTAAGTGATTTTTTTGTTTGTTTGTTACCAAAATGCCACATTTTATTGTTCTCCTAAAAGTAGTTATCTTAACCCATTTCCCTTCTCCCATGTGTTTGGTATTTAACCAAATAGTTACCAGTTGAAAAAAATGATTGAGGTCCAAAAGATGTTTTGTTAATTTGGCTTTTTCTATCAGTTTGAGAAATACATCAACAGTGATGATAATTGTTTGTTGGTAAATTTCTAAAGATTTTAGTTTTCCTCTAAAAATACATACATTTTAATGCAGTTTCTCTAGAATTTTCATAAAACTCTTCCTTTTTTTGATTACTCTCTTATCTGAAATTGTGACATTGCTATCATGTGTAATTGTGTAATCTCTTTTGATAAAGGGCAAATAAATTATTTCTTCAACTTATTAATTCCTGTCATTAATCCTTCCTTTGCTAACATCTTCATATTATGACTGTTCATTTCATTCATCTTCAGTCTTCTGACACTTAATATGAAACTCAATCTTCAAAATTTACTTTGAATTTTGATTTTAAGGAACAATAAGATGTCTTTTAAACTAAATGTTTTTTTGTTTTATGCAGATGGCTACAGCAAAACTTGCAAAACCTGCCATGAGAAATCTGCTCACTTCCAGATTGAAAATAGAGGCAGTTGTTGGTTTTATCCTCACTGTATCAACAGGATTGGCTTGGAAATATGGAATCCAAAATCCCAGGAAAGTCAAATATGCTGAATTCTACAAGTAAGAACACTTTGATTTGTTTTTAACATTTTGGGGGGGAGGACTTTTTTTTTTCTTTTTTCATGGCATATCAACCTTCTTGGGTAATTTAATGCCAAATCCATCTTTTTAGAAGAACAGTATTGATACTATTTAACCTGTAGTTGGGAACTTTCTATTTGAAAATTGTGTGTATTTATTTTGTGGGGCAATATTGCACTTATTGATTGTCATATTTGGCTTTTAAAGAATCATGAAAAAAAAACCAATTGCTGAATAATTAGAAAAAAAATCAATTTATTTTTTTATTTTTCAGAACTTATGATGCCGAAGCAGATTTTGAGATGATGCGAAAAAATAACATATTTCAAATTGTAGATGCTGAGGGAAATATAAATACAGATTTTTAATAAGTGTGTGAGTATTAGAAATACTTGATTTTTTTTTTTTTTTTTTTTTTTTTTTTTAAATCTTATATTGAACAATATGTGAAAATTTAGTCTTTTTCAATATTGTAGTTGTTGATTGGAAGATTGTCAAAACAAATGAAATCTAAGTTTTTCACAGTTCAGAAAGCTGGTTGTTTTGTTTTATCTCAGAAGTAAGTGATTTTAAAATTTAACTTATTTCTCTGATTAAAAATTTCTTACACATGTCTGAAATTTCAAGATAAGGCATTTCAAGTGTTCTGTATGATTCTAAATCATTGAAATAGTGATTCCCTCCACTTCAATATCAGCTGAGATTTTGATTGGCTATTTTTATTTTTTATTTTTCAGATTATGAAAACTCTTCTCATCACGTTAGAAAATGATTGACTCCTGTAATTATTTAAAGTTAATAAAGACCAAAAATGAAACTTATTGATATCTTCATTTTTTTTCTTGAAGTTTGAAAATGCTTAGTCTACAATAGTTTGAAAAAAAATAATTTTTTTTTTTTTTTAATTTTATAAAGTAAAAGTTTAAAATTTTTTTTCTTTTTATTGCAATATTTATTATTTATTTTACAAAATTCAAAGAGGCTACTTTATAAAAAAAAAAAAAATAATAATTACTGTTGATAATATTTCTGATTACTTCAAAACTCAAATTTTCTATTTAAAAAATATAGTGGTTGAAGCTTTTCATGAAAGTAAACAACTTCCTGCACACAAAAAAAAATCTGTTTATTCACTAATGTTCGATCTCATTAAAGAACTTTTTCTGAGAATTCAAAAAGTATCTTGAGGAAATATTAATCCTTTTGTAATTTCTAAGAACATGGGTGTACAAAACTGTTGGTACTAATAAAGCAAAAATGACATTCCCATTTAACTATGATCAGTTTAAGTTGATATTGAAAAATTTATAAAAATCAATGAATATGATTGATTTTTGTACCCTTGATAAGAAGTATAATTTGACTTGAAAAATGAAGGAAGTCAAATACTCTTGTACAGAATAGAAATAGTGGGCTCCACCACCAGCGAAGAAGACTACCTTGTTATAGCTGTTTCTCTGTTAGCCAGGAACAAGAGAGCATACTGAAAAATAGATTGACATGACAAGGAAAATCTCTTAAAATCTCAACTGTTGAATTATACAATCATGACCATAAAAAATTTCTTGAAAATTTTTTAAATTTTCGTTGAATATGAAAAATAAAATGGTATGTGACACGAGGCCAGCACTTATAGTCTTACCAATGAAAATCAACCACAAAGCCACTTTTAGTGAGATTAATAAGTTTATTGTTCTACGGCAATAGTTTGGTTTCTTGGTTCTCCTGGTCATCTGATTCTTTCAAAACTTTAGACCCTTCTATGAGATCAAAGAAACAATTGTCAGATTAATAAATTTTTGTGTCGCAAAACATTGGATTAAGAAAATTATGGAGAGTGTGTACCAGTCTTGAAATTCTTGGATTCCAACACTGGCACGAGTTGGAAATACCATAGAAATAAAATTAACTCTGCTTCTCAACCAGGGGAGTGGGAAGTAACTACCTCTTTGTATCTTCAAATGTCCGAGATTACATAATATGATTAAAACATTTTCTGTTTAAGCTCTTCTAACTTCGATAAGATTGTGTCTTACTGAACAGTTTATGCAAAATTCAGATTTTTTCTTTTTTTTTTTTTTTTTTTTTTTTTTTTTTTTTTCTTTCTTAAATGGAAATTACAACAGATGCAAAAAGAGCACAATAAGTCTATTGGAAAGAGAAAATTTTTGTCTACCAAACACAACTTTTCCTTATAAGTTGTTCAATATGGAAAGTGTTTTTTGAGCCAAAACTTTGCTCTATCCAATGGCATTTATTGTGCTCCTTGTAATTTTCAGACTAAATGATCTTTTTTAAATATTTTGAAATAGGAATTCACCCAGTCACAAGCTCTTCAAAGACAAGCAGGAATTTAATTAACAATAAAAATTAAGATTTATCAAATTAATGTGGATGAATCTTCTCATAGTCTCAATCTAAAGGAAATATAAGTAATTTTGGTCAAACATAATTTAGAAACTAAACCCAAATTTGATTTTAAAGATTCCAAGATGTTAGTTTATATACATGATTAAAAAAGAACAGTAAAAACTTACTGAATCTAGTGTCATTTCAAACCACAATACTATCAAATAGACTTTTTTTTTTTTTTTTTCAATTTGTCTCCTTATATGGTCAAATTAAAGTTACAAAATCCTTTTAGAATTTGGCTTCATTTATATACATTTAGATAAACTGAGAGATAGAAGGCTAACATTGATAAAAACATGTTATGGAATGATTCTAATAGGTCAATATAAACTAATATAAATTTTAACATTGCTTAATGTGATGTGAATTTTTTTTTAAATTTTGGAACGTCAATTACATCACACAAATTTGAAACAAAATGTAACTAACAAATAGAATGTTTTAAAACCTTCATAGTTTTCATTTAATGACTCGCATGCCCTGATGAAGGTCAAAAAACCAAAACATTTAACATTGGGAAATCATCTTCTGAAGACCTTGTATTTTTTTTGTTTGGATTTTTTTTTTTTTTTTTTTTTTTCCCAATCTCTACATTTTCATGTTTCAGTTTTATTAAGTCCCATTGTAAAATGGAATTGACAATAAATTGGAAACATTACTTTCAGAGCATACTTCAGGAAATAAAATTCTGCCTTGCATACAGATGTTTGATTTATAAGACATGAATACCTTTTTTAATTGGTTGGTTGATAAGTGGTTTTATTTTATGGCATATCAACCCTTTTGGGGTCATTTAACGCCAAATTAAGTCAGTTTGTATGTTTCAAGATCTCCAAATATGCGTAAGTAGTTTTGTTTACACACACTTAAATGTAAAAACAGTTCTATTTCAAACAATTCAGTTTAGCATAAGTACACTATCAGGTGCTACCACTCCAGGGCTAAAGTGGACCTGGGAGCAATGGCAAGGAAGGGATACTCTGTATTCCACAAAGATCCTGCTCAACTGGAATCTCACCATCAGATTGTTTAGTGGCATATCCAGAACACTTGTTGGGAGAGTCTTATCTCTCTGCAGAGATGCAGTCGGTGTATTCTGCAACCCCAGCTGACTGACATTTTTTAATATGGGTAGTAGTTCAAAAATATCTTAATATGAAATTAAAGTATCTTGTAAGCTAATGTTTTACAGACTCTATTACTTCTACTCTGTCTAGCGTCCCAATTACAAGGTGGGACGTCATATCAAATACTGTATTACTTGATTTTTCCATGCACAAAAAATTTGATTTACATTTTTTTTCCACATCATTACTTTATCTTTTAAATTAAAATGTATTACAAAAGTGTTTAATTATCCTATTAACATTTTACAGTTAAGGAATAAGTAAAAATCATTATTACATATTTAGAACTTTTGTATTTGGAATATCCATTAATTTTACAAATTTTTTCATTTTTTAATAATTCAAATAAGAACAGTTCAAATTGACAGCTCATTTTTATTGACAGTATATTTCGACCGGTACAGTCTCTGCTTATCTTCAGCAAACGAGATCAAAGTTATCCAAATTCAATTGCAAGTATTGATCTTTGCAGGTCATCCAATATATGCAAAATATTTTTTTATATTTGGTTTGGGCACAAGCAATCAACTTCAAAGTCTCTTGAACTTCCACTAAAGGATTTCTCTTTTTTTTTTTTCTTTGTTTTTTTTTGGGGGGGGTAAACACGCACATGGCTTGGCACTTCAACATTTACAGATACCATCAGTGAACCCCACTCACGCAACAGAGTAAAACAAGGCACCTTCTGTGATTTGTGTCTTACTAGCTGCTTAGAGGTAAACATTATGTAAGCAAGTTAATACAGGAAAGTCTGCAATTGGGATTTGTTATTGTCTGAATACTAGCTCATATCTTTCAGACTATCTTACCTTCAGGTCTGTTTTTAAACAATTGAGGAAAGGCACTCAGTTAGTCCTGAAGTTGTTTTGGTTTTTGGTTTTTGGTTTTAACACTATCAACATATTCTTGAGAATAATTGATAATGACTGAAATTTAAGGAATAATGGAAATAATCCAGACAATACAATGGCAAAGAATGTCATTGTGTTAAGTTCTAAAATAGTTTTTTAGACTTGTCTTTGTAAATGTTTTGGCTGATATATCCTTCAGAGAAATCAAGTTTTTTCAAAAAGTACTTGATATTTTTCCCATTTTCATCCCCTAAATAAAGAACAGCACTGTCCAACAGAATCATTCATTTTGGCTGTTAAGTCCTTGTATGTGAAAGGTCAACACAAGCTTATATAGATAATTCCTTAACCATGACACTAAAATTGTCAGGAGCCATCAAAAGGGTAGATTTCCTGACAAGAATTAAATATGCTTCTTCCTTAACACTCAGTCTGGTGATTCTATTAAAATCATGTTCTTGAGATGATGAAAAAGTCCACCACATCCAAGTTGAGTTTTAAAAGAATAAATATATTCAAAACAATAACGATGAAGATACTAGTCTGAAAAATAGATAATATAATGATAATATTTCCTCTTGGCATTTGAAAAAATGTTCATAATTCATTCCCTTTTCACCAAAAATTTCTTGGAAAGAAAGAGTTTATGGCTTGAAATTCTCCAGTTCTTTTTCAATTCATAGATGTAGCCAAAATTTTCAGGGATTACAATTTATATTGCAGACCCCAAACTTTTCTTTTATTCATTTACAATTCCTCATCTCAAATATCAGAATACTCAGTGAGGAACTGTTTTGATTTTTTTTTCTCAAACACACAGTCCTTCAGTCTAATATAACCTGATTAATACTGCATTCAATTTTAACCTTAACACAACTCTGAAAACCAGCCTCATCCAAGCAGAACTTTTTCAGTTAAGGTCAGTGATACCAATATCAAGTCTCATACCAAAAGGTCATTGTGACCAAATGCATTTGAATGTCCACAATATTCAGGTGCCAATACACTGTCAGTAGCCTGAAGAATCTCTGTCCAATTTGTTTTTTTTCTTCAGTTTCCGAGACCTTTCTTGCCGGACTGTTTCTGCCTCAAGACTTGAAATTTCATTCACCCGCAAAAGAAAAGTGTTTGGGGCTCCAACTAAAGGATCCTGATATGATACGTCAGCTAGAAAGAAAGAAAAGAAATGCCACAAATGAAAGAATCCTAATAAGATGAGAAGGGAAGGATTTCTGCAAGCTATTTTTGAATCTTCAAACAATTTAGCTTACCTTCTTTTTGGGGGCTTCGATTCACAATATGATTCATGGAAGTTACTGGTTTGGTATTAAGTGATGGAATCTTTTTGAAGGTCAACAACGGTGCTGAAGTTGTGGCTGGCATAGTTGTCCAAGAACTTTGAATAGATCGGAGATTTTTGTTTGAAATGCTTGGTGTCCAGATTGTGCCAGTAGCCACTAGTTTTTCAATATCATTACCTAATAAAAAAAAAAGGAAATATTTCAACAAAATTATCAATGATTCAACTATCACCACATAAACTCATTTGAAAATGTCTGAGAAAAATTCAGTTGGTGTGACAGTCATGAGATTTATTTCAGGTCATTGATTATTATTTTGGTTACTTACTAAGCTTTGCTTAGTCTGGCACATATGCCTCAGGGTTGCTTCCAGTACATAATATTCCTTAATGGTCATCCATCTAAGTAGAGAACAGAATTGTCACTCTTTAACTTCAATGATAATAATGGATTACTGTGACTGAGGTCAACAGAAAAAGGGTTCTTCAAGATTTTGAGATAAGTTAGTATCACTTTTCTGGAAGGTTTTTTTTTTTTAACTAACCCTGCTAATCTGCAGAAAGAAACATCACACTGGCCTCAGATTAATTTGCTATCAAATTAAGTTACATCTTCACTGGATATCCCATTCCATTAGCCTTATGCCAAACTTCATTACACATCTGTAATAAAAATGACCAATTTGCCTTGTTGAGTTTCATATAAACCAGTGGTCAAGGTTGCTGAAAACCAAATGTCAAATGCTGATTTTAAAAGTAGGCAAAGCTCCTCCCCACTCAAAAGTAAGCATAATAAAATCTTACCTAACAACAAAACACACTTTTCCATATATTTATGCCTCTCTCTCTCTCTCTCTCTCTATATATATATATATATATATATGCCATGTGTTGTTTGACAGTACTCTTAGTGTAGTGAATTTGATCCTCATTGGGTGCCTTCAGTATACTGATCTTGTTTGAGGTTACTAAGCTTACAAAATATATTGTCTGAAAATTGTATATTTTCCTACTAAGGTCTGTAGTGATGGTTGTTTGAGCTCAGGTTAATATATATACTTTTTAAAAAATGAAATGAATAAAAAAAGGACCGATTTTTAAGAAGAATAAGCCACTCACTTGCTTGTGAGGTAGCAGGAAGTTGTGTTGACTCTCGACCCTGAGAAAGACTCCACCGAAGATGGCAATTTGGACTTAAGGGTTTTACACTAGATGCATTGGTTGGTGCACAAGTAGACCACACAATATTTTCTGTTTCACCCAAAACTGAACATAAAATAAAGATAATAAAATTTATTGGTAAATAAAAAATAATTTGGTTTATTAGACAAATAATAGTAAAAATTCTCTGAATCTTTCTTTGCAAATGAGATAACAACAAAAATGTTGTCCAGTTAAAAGGCAAAAGATTTTTTTTAATTTATACCACTTATTTTTTAGAATAAGAAATATTGGCAAATGATGAAACAAAAATATCTGAAAAATTTTTGATGAAAAAATATTTCCAAAAAATTAAATGTATTATGATAGTCAACAATTGGTTTTATAAAATTTATATGGTTTGTTTGATGGCTGAGATAGTTGCATCTTTCTTACTATGGTCAATGTTCAAATACTGATTTTTAAGGAAGGTCAATTTTATTTGAAAACTTGGAACAACAAAATCATCCAATGTGGCTCTAATTTGTAACAAGTAAACATCTTAGAATTGAGTCATAAATAATTTGTTTTCTAAAAGCAAGTTGTAATTACACATTTCAAATTTCCAATGTTTTAAGTACAATTGGAAATTACCTGATTAAATAATACATTCATTGGTCATTCCCATTTCAGTTCATCATAATTTAATCTATGTTCTCTAAAAGTCCATATTGGTTTTCAGTTTCATTCTGACAATATGTCATTGAGAGATGATGCACACCAAAATGCTTTAAGAGAATTGGTAGACTGCAACCCACACAAAAGTAGTTAAGAATTAACACTTGACTTCAACACATCCCAATCCATAATCTGCCACCACTTGAAAAAGATAGGAAAAGTGAACAAGCTGGGCATTTTGGTTCCTCATACTCTTAATGAGAATAAGAAGGAAAATCGCCTATCCATAACAATAACTCTTCTTTCGAAACAGAGAAATTACCTATTTCTCAAGCATATCATTACAGATGACAAAAAAAGGGTCTTTTATGACAATGTTCAATGCAAAAGGCAGTAGATTAACAAGGATGAATCTTTACAGCCGACCCTAAAGACGGAACTTCATGGAACAAAAGTTATGCTGTGTGCATGATGGAATCACCACACAATTATTTATATTAGCTTGCAGGTAACATTTTTAAACAAACTAGAACTCATTTGTTTGTGAACAATTAAATAGTTTCAACTATTGCTATTTATTATTTGCCCACAGTTAAATGGTTTCAAATAAATGATTAAACTATTCTATTTGACCCCTAGATGGGGCCCTAACAGGGACTACCACTCTGGCTCAGAGTGAACCTGAGAGTAATGGCAATGAAGGGGTACTCTACACCTTCCAAAGCCCCAGGATTAGAGCCTCACCATTAGATGGTTAAGTGTTATTTCTGGGACATTCATTTTGGGGAGATACATTCGGTGTATTGTACAGCCCCAGACAAGCAAGATATACAGAACAGTTTTGGAGAAGTAAGGACGAACTTATAAGTGACATTCTCCTACAAATGGACACACAAGTGCGGCTCAACCAGCCAAAACTTACATTTATCATCTCTCTATAGACACTAGATGCTGTTTTGCCAAGAGCAATGACCAAAATGAATGGATAGATGGTAAGATTCAAGGCAATCCATACTGTCAGCATACCTCGATGATGATGAATAAATAAAACGAACAATTAAAATTAGAGTATTTGATACAAGAACCTTCTACATCTGTTTTAACAATCAATATTGTAATTTTGCCTTTTCTCTTCAAGAAAACCAATTAAACAAAAATGAGAGAATTACCCTTTTCAAAAAATGGTTTCTTTGTCACATTACGATGTTTCATCTTCTCCAACTGCTGATGTTGGTCTGTTGCCAAGAAATTAATATCAGCATCATTGGGATTGTCCATTGGTATAGACAATCTTGCCCGTTCAGTGACTGGAAGTGTGGCCATCGAGAAAGTAAATGGTGTAGATGACAATCGAGATGAACTGGACAAAAATCAAAATATTCTTTTAAAACTTAAAATTCACCAAAGACAAAAGTGAACATTCTGATTTTTACAAACAATTTTTTCCAATAAAATACTCAGTGAAAAATGTATTTTAAAAAACCACTGCTTGGATAGAAAGTCAAAGAATATATTGGATAAAAAGTTAAAAATAACAGATGAAAAATAAACAGCATAAAATTCAACCATTTATATAAACTTGATGCCTCAGATGGTATAATGATTAGCAAACTAGACAAGTTAGTGAGTTTGATTCTCATTTAGTACTCCATACTTTTGGCCTTGTGCCAAGCAAAGCTAAGCTTAGTAAATGATTTTTTATAAACTGTTGAGTTTATTGCCAATTAAAATACATATAAATCCAAATTCCCAACAAGATAAAAAGAAAACGTTTTTCAAAAAAAAAAATCTTTTATGTTGTTGAATAAATGCCAGAGTGAAATGATTGATTATACAACCGACAACTTTTCATGTTGTCAGTACAGTTGATGTGTACAAAAGTGAAATCAAAAGTCACATTGGATGAATTTGAATATGAACCAGTTGTTAATTATATTGGATGGTAAATAATATAAATTGTATTTCATAAAGGTTTTCTATGTCAGATCAAAAAGGTTTTGAAATCTTATATACAATAGGAAAGAAAATAGCTGATCATTGGTAAACAAGCCAATTCACAAACGATTTGTCACTATAGTTACAAGGTTGGTGCAAAAAGTATCAAGCCATTTCAAATATTTCAAGAACCGGTTGTGCAGCTTTGATGTAACTTAGCAACTAATCAGAGATTCTACTGTAGAATAACTCAATCAACAATAATCAACCCTAAGTAGGTTTGTACAGTGTGTGACTATCACATTCACAATGATATCTAATGAAAGTGGTTTTAGTAAAACAATGCATCACTCAGATCTATCAGTTCCATGTCTACTTACTGTTGGCTTCCTTCTGTCAATAACTTGTGACTTTTCCCAAAGATGAAATCATCATTGAAACAGTGAACATGATTAAAAGGAATTTGGTGAGGCAACTGATTGTGTTCTTAAAAGAGGATTTTAAAAACTGTTTTGAAAAGTGGAAGGTTTGGTTTGGTTTGGTTTGGTTTTATGGCACATCAACCATTTCTGGTTATTCAATTCCAAATCTTGTGAATACATTTATATTAAATATATTTATGATTTGTAAATACATTTTGTTGATAGCATTTTTAAATGAACATGAGCTCATTTTTTTGCATACAGTTAAATGGTTTCAAGTATTGCTATGTAAGAGTAACAATTTAACATCAGTCATTTGTTTGCACACATTTAAATCAATATCCATGATATGTAAGAGATTAGTTTATCGGTAATTCCATTTTAAAATGAGTTAGAATTAATTTGTTCGCAAACTAGTATTGTTATCATTTCTACCCAGTTAAATGGTTTCAGTTATTGCTATATAACACTTATAATTCTATTCAATATTAATCTCTTGTTTACAGATAGTAAAGTGGTTACAAGTATTGCTATTTAACACTAATTATTCTATTCAACATTATTCATTCATTCACATACAGTTAAATTGTTCCAGGTATTGGTATGTATCATTAACAATTCAATTAAACATCAGTCATTTCTTTACACACAGTTAAATGATCAAACAGTTCTATTTCAAACAATTCAATTTAGCATAAGTAATTTTTTTGCACTCAGTTTAAATGTCAAACAGTTCTATTTGACCCATAGATAGGACCCTATCAGGCGCTGCTACTCCAGACCAGAGTTGATCAGGGAGTGATGGCAATAAGGGGGTACTCCACATTCCCCCAAACTCCAGCACTGCTGGAGCTTTGCCATCAGATAGTTCAGTCTCACATCCAGAACACTCATTGGGGGCGGGGGTCTTACCCCACTGCAGAGATGCAATCAATGTATTCTAAAACTACAGGCGACTGGGCTAGAAAAGTGGAAGGAATTCTGGAATGATTATATGACATTCCAAATGTGGGAGGTTTTTGAAGGAGACTAAGGTATCACTGTCCTGATTATATTGTTTTTGTTAATATTAAATGACTTGATCATTCAAAGAGAAAGAATTCATACATTTTATAGAAAACTTATTTAATATTCATTAAAAAAATCTATAATAGGCAGAATAAAATTATATCCACTCTAATCCTACCTTAATTCAAAGTATTCTTCTTGCTTCGATTTAGTTTTTACTTTGTCTAATGCACCGTGCAATCCTGAAGATGATTTGAATATCTTTAGCTATTTATTTGGATTTTTACTTCTCATACAAAATGTGACATTTGAACACAACTAAATACATTATCTTCAGAAAGTTCAATCACAGAACCAAAAAAAAAAGGCAATTTGTGACTCGTACTAACAAAAATATATCTTAAAAGATTTCATTTCAAAAATTGAGAATTATGTAGGAAGCTTAAAATTTTTAAAAACCTTTTTTATAATTTTTTTTAACGTCACTTTGCCTGTGTACTGTTGGTGACAAAAATATCACTGCCTGCAAAAGGGTTAATTTATTCTATGACATGAAATTAAGCTGTATTGTGTTCTTTAAATTTATATTGCTATTTGTATTAGTAAATTTGAATTAATATTTATAAGTTGAGTCTTCCCACCGATGATCATTGGAGATCAAGTGACCACAAATCTTTTCAATATTCCAGCACTCTCTTCAAGTGTTTTAATACTTCCAATCTTTTTGCAAGTCTCTTCTAGTCTGTTCCAAGTGTTTTAATCATTACTGGTACAACTGTCAACTTCATGTATCACCATTTTCTCAGTTCTCAAGCTAGATTTTAGTTATTTTACTTTTTTAATACTTTCCTTTAATTTTAGCCTGTGGTATGTTGGAACTATAACATCAACAGGATCTTTTTTATCCTTGCTTACAATAATTACAGCTGGTATCCTAGCCTGGATTGGGTGATCTATTTGAATTTCAAACTGGGACTTATAAACTACATGCCCCCTATCATAGGTGACACTCCTCTTCCTTCCTCCATCTACAATAACACTGGGACTAATAGCAATGTCAGTGCTAATGCTGGTAACCCTGGTAACCTCTACTCTAATATGCAAGGCCCCAATACCTGTGGGCCTCCTGGCATGAATGGACCAGCTATGAACAACATACCACCTGCAGGTGGAGCGAACATGTCTGGACCTAATAATGCTATGCCTGGCAATCTGAACTCTAATATGAATGGTCCCCCTGGCCAGGGACCTGCAACCGGTGCTGGACAACCAGGAATGGATTCAAATGAATCAGGACCACAAGGTGAGATTCTAATTTCACATTCCTCATTCCTCAGCATTTCGTATCAAAGATTTTACAAGCATTTTTTTTTTGTCAATTCTTTCTCATTAATTACTCCTTGACAGTAGAAAATGATGACAAACCATTATTTGTGTTGCTCGATAAATCACATTGGTTAAAGTTTTCAATTCTATTTACAATTCAATTGATTGTTGTACCACTACAGTTTTTCAAGTTGGTTTCAAATTCTCATTTGAACCATTATTGAGCATTTTATAAACATAAAAAAAAAATTTAATTACAGTTTGAAACCAATTCTGAGAACTCTAAAGGGAATGTGCCCAGTCTGTTGGGTTTGTAGAATACCCCAACTGCATCTCTGCTGAGGGGTAAGACCCCCTGCCCCGACACTAAACAATCTAACGGTCAGGCTCAAGTATTGTAGCTTTGGAGAATGTGGAGTACTTCTTCATTGCCATTGCTCCCAAGTCCACTCTGACCTGGAATGGTAGCACCTGATAGGTTCCTATCTGTGGGTCAAATTGACATTAAAACTGTGTGCAAACAAATGACTTAGGCTAAATTGAATTGTTAGAAATAGAACTGTTTGATCATTTAACTGTATAATGCTGAGTATTAAGCAAAGAGGCATCAAGTATTTTTTTTTTTGTTGTATGATTCGACCTGGGATTGAACACTGATCTCCTGGCTCATTGGTTTGATGGTTAGGGGTTTGCCAGTGGTCTGGGAGACCGGGGTTCAATTCCAGGTCAAGTCATACCAAAGACTTAAAAAAAAAAAAGGTACTTGATGCCTCTGATTATCATTCAGCATTGTAAGGTATGGATCAAGGGTAAGTGAAGCAATCCTGGGGGGAAA
Source organism: Sepioteuthis lessoniana (assembly GCA_963585895.1). Lineage (NCBI taxonomy): Eukaryota > Metazoa > Mollusca > Cephalopoda > Myopsida > Loliginidae > Sepioteuthis > Sepioteuthis lessoniana. The sequence continues at coordinate 141,630,129 of OY757907.1, read as the reverse complement.
AGTAGTGCCCTCCCCTACACCTAGGTGTAGTAGCTATTCAAAAGGAAACCTTCAGGTCATTCTTGACTATGGTTGGCTAACAACTATAAACAGGATTTGACATTGAATAACCTAAGATGGTTGTTATGCCATAAAACCTAACCAAACCAAATTTAAAGTGAACCTTTTTTTTCAATGTTTATTTTAGCATAATTTGTGAAGGATTTGAAGACAAAAACTGAAAATTACACTTTTATTATCTGAAATGTTTTTAAGCAAGTACCTTTTATTTTTAAAGTTATTATAATGTGAGGGTGAGATAATCAGGATGATAAGAAAAAGATATTTACAAAACCATGCTTAGACTGAGAATAAATGAGTACTGGAAATGTGAAAACTATGTTGATGAAATATTTCATGTCAGAAAGTCTTGCCTACCTTAAAAAATTAGCTTTTGAAATCCTTGAAAGTCCCAGTAGCAATCACTGTTAACATCAGGAAATAACCAACTATTTTAGCCAAAACCCACAGCAGACAGGGTGGAAGCATATATATCATACTCTTTTATATAAATCCTCAAACTGGAACTCATTAGCAAAGGATAATACTACAGAGTGCAACTATTGCCATGATATATCCAATAAAAAATTACATATGCAAAAAGCTAAACAAGAAAAGTAGACAAAGATATAAAATATTTTTTGTTTTTTTTCTTGCCTCATGATAAACAATATTTTGTGTTTTCAAATCATTCATAACTGAATAGAAAGACTAAATTTCAAAATATCTCAACTGACATGTCAACTCGTAAGCTCATCTTACAAACCAATTTGTTAGTGTAGTGAATACATTCCACACATTGTACCTTTTTTTTCTTTAAGTGACTTTAGTATGGTACAAAGTAACAAGTTTAGTAACTACTATATGACAGTTTTGATTTAGAAGTGTGATTAGCAAACTAACCTATTATAATAAATTCAGTCCTTACCGAGTATCTCCTAATACATGGCCTTGTGACACACTAAGCTTAGTAAATAAGATACTCCCCCCCATTATGGAGCAATGATTAACAAGCTAGCTGACAATTATTATAATACTGACTTCAAGTCTCACTTGTAGACTTAAGTCAGACAACTAAATCACAAATTTAAAAAAAAACAAAAAAACAAAGATATGAAATAAATTTGATAGAATCTTTTTAATTTTATTTTGGTCAGGTGAGAATTTTCCAATAAACCAAATACAAAGAGAATTTATTTTGGACTGCTTCCTAACACCCTAAAATTAAACATGACTAAACATATACTGAAGTGGTTTATTTTACTCAGAAACACATGTCCTTGTAAGCTGCAAATATCACTTGAGAGTATTAACCATTTAATAAATAAAAATAACACTTGTAAAAAAAGAAAAGAAAAAAGACTCTGTGGGGGAAAAACTATTTTTTATCAAGAATTTTAGAAAACCTTTTTTGACTGAGTTTCTGTAAAATTTTAATGATTGAATTGAAGACAAGAAAATCATTAAAAAATATTCTAAGAAAGGACAAAAATCAAAATTTATCAACAAAATGACTAAATTGAAGAATTTTCTAAATCATAAATCATTAATGAAAATACAGGATGGAACGATAAAATTTTTGTCCTAAAGAAAACAACACTACAGCTTTATTTTAAAACTTTTATTAAAAAAATCAATTCAGGTAACTTGATTATGTGGTAGAGCTGACATCTATTCAATGTAGCTGCCTTCAGCCTCAATCACCACCTCGATACGGATCCAGAACTGGGAGCATGCTTTTTCCACAAGCGCCGGCGAGAGCTCGGTGAATGGCAGTGATCAGGCTGGCTTTGGTGTTGTGGGAGGTCATGTTGGTGATGTTCTCAACATATGGCCAAATGAAGTAGTCCAGCGGGTTCAGATCGGGGGAAGAGGGGGGTCAGTGAGAGAAGGATACAAAGTCGTAGCACTCCTTCTGAAGCCAATCCTGGGTCTCTTTGGACTTGTGGGCCGGCGCTGAGTCTTGCTGCCACACCCAGGGTCTACCACCAGCCACTTGATTGCACCAGGGGATCACCACACTCTTCAGCACATCCAGGTACACTTTGGTGTTGACTTTCAAGCTGTCTTTGAAGATGTGAGGTGGCATGATGTGGCCCTCACTTGAAACCACACCAAAGACCATAACCATAGCCGGAAACTCTGTTTTCATCACCCTGGGCATGTCCCTGTTATTCATGGCAATCCAGTTCTGGCTGTCATAACTTGGATCGGTAGAGAGCATGAGTTGTACAGCGGTGCATCTCCGATCTCACTCGTTGAACATTGTGTCACTTTCAGACATGATAGAAAGCTCCTATCACTCTTGGGATTTGTACACAACTGGCCAACTAGTAGATGGTCTGCAACAAAAAAAGAAAATCGGTTTTCATTAAACGGAAATGGAATCATGTCGTCTTTTCTCGGGCGACAATTTTATCGTTCCACCCTGTACTAAAAGATTTATTAAATTCCTTCCAAATTTTGAAAAGTTTCAGGATAAAAATCTTCATTTTTGTTACTTTAACTAAATTCCAAAGATAAACTTTCTTTGAATTTTGATTTTTTAAAATTCTGAATTATATTCAGAAAATAATGTTTTAGTAATAAGATCAGACTTCCATATAGGATATAAAATCCTATATTTTACAACCAATAGATGAAGCACAAATAAGAAATGTCTACACAAAATGGATCTGAAGCTTTAAAACAAAAAATTTTGTACAAATCAGTAAAAAATTTAGATCCAAAATTAAATAAGTGGTTTCTGGAATCTGATTGGACGGGAGAGTCACCAGTCCACAACTCCATCCTTATCACAGCCTCCCTATAGTCCAGACCTTGCTCCCTGTGACTTTTGGTAATTCCCAAAGCTCAGAGGCTGTCATTATGAGGCAATTGAGGAGATGAAAGAGGCTGTGATGAAGGTCATTGATACGCTCACAGAAGAGGACTTCCATGGAGCCTTAAAAAAGTTGTTGGAACGGTACAACAAGTGCATTGCAGTCGAAGGAGATTACTTGGAAGGGGACTAGAGTTTCATGTGTGTACTCTCAATAAAAGTGCCCATAGGAAAAAAGTCTGGAAACTTATCATATGCACCTCGTACATCTGTGCAGTTGAACTCAAAATTAACTTGCTACTGGGTCGATTTCCCTTGCAGAAATAAAAACTTTTGTTTGGAATCAGTCACTTGATCAGGTGATCTATTTACACTTTTGGCTGCAACTGACACACATAGCCAGCAATCAGACATGCTAGAGTTCAACAAGACTCCTATCTTGTAAAAGTTTGTCAAATGCCAATTTTCATGTCTATATAAATGTACAATCATTTCAATCTGATTTTCCTCTTGTCTACAAAAAAATCGTTTCTTCATGTTTTTATGAATTTGTGTTGTATTTGTGAACAGGACATTTGGATATTATTTTTTTCTTTTTAATCCAAGTAGACTGACCCCACAACCACAATATATTAGTTTCACTTCATTTGGTTTAATACAGAGTAACATATGAAATATTTCCTTTTGGGATTCCTAATAACAGAAAGGAAAATTGTATTTTAATCCAGATTTTCATTGGAGTTTCTAAGTTCTGAGAAACATATTAAATATGCAATGGTAAAAATGCTATAACCTTATGATACTCTTTTCTTTTAAAGTATATTTTATATTTATAATCAATAACAATTTCATTTTTATTGTTGTAAAATAGTTATGTCCAAAGTTGAATTCTTATTTACAATTTCTTTGAATCAATTTTCACCCAGAATTCTTTTGAAGATCAATCAAAATTTACTGTCCATCCAAAAATCACAAAATAGCTAACCACAACTCTGATAATAATACAATTTTTTTTACATTTCATTACGATTTTATGTAAAAATAAAAATCACAATTTAATTCCCTTTTTGTGGCCTTTTTTGTAAAAAAAATAAACTGCAGATTTTTTTTCATGAAAAAAAAACTTTAAAATTTTCCCACTACATCTATCACATTGACAGCTTGTAGGTAAATTGATTTCATACAAAAGTCAACAGTTACTTTTTGCTCAGAAAATCATTAATAATATAACTTCTCTTTAGACTGACATTACTTTTTCAGGTGAATCAAAACAAAAATTAGGTTAACAAATGTCTGTTTTAAAGCAAAAACCTCTTCATTTTATAAACTAAAAATCAGTAAACATCAAAGGCAAAATGGTTTCCAGTTATTATTATGCCATTTTAAGCTGAAACATGGCAATTTTAAACAAAAATATTGATTTTGCCTCAAGAGAGTATTAATATTTAGCACTGATTCTTGTAAACTAAAATTTGCTTTAAAATATTTCAGTTGATGAGGAGTGGATGCTGGAAGAGGAGACTTCTTCACTCTCTTGTATATCATGAAGTACAGCGAATAAAAAAGGAAAAAATTGATAAAAATAAGTTTTTCTTTAAATGTTTTAAAATATTTTTGTTGCAAATTACATTAAAATGCAAACATTATTTGTGCTCCAGGCCAAATTATTGGCACTAAGAAGAATGGAACCACCATAGCTTCTTAGTTTATTACCTACACTCTCTTAAAATTAAAAATAAAATAACAGTGAATGTATTAGAGAACACAATAAAAAAAAAGAAAAGAAAATTATGTGCTTCATTTTGTAACTGGGGAAAAAACAAATAAGAATGGTCAAATTTTATCTTGAGGTGATCAATAAAATTCTGAACATGTAAAATTATCAGACGAATTAGATATTCACTTTTATACTAGTCAAGAAATTTCCTTTTTTTTTTTTATTTAACTTAGATACTGAGGACATGAAACCCACCATCAAAGCAATGAAGACACTTAAACTGTTGACCATGCTGACCATCCACAAAACTTTACCCTTAAATTGGCTGTTTCTAACTTCACTGGCCATTCACAATTGATCTTAACACAATTGTAAAAAAGAATCCAGAATTTTCAATGGAAATTGACGCTTCATATTTGTAAGATCTCATGTTAACATTTCTGGCAAAATTCTTTTTAAATTCAAAAATACACTCTTCCACTAATAACTCAAAATATTTACAAAATCTTTATGATTAAATGTTCAATTTTATTTCAAATATTTCCATTTTCATTATTACTATTACTTACAGAATGGTTACATCCAAGTATCAACTTCAGTATTCCGTCAGTTCACTTCAGAATATGAGAGTTCTCAACATTTATCTAGAATCAGCATTTTCACATTCAATTCTTGGCTCCTTTTGAGGAATTTTCTTTGTTCCTTGATACCCATTGTTTAGAGCCAATGGATAAAGAAAATAATACCACCAACAACAATATGTATATAGAATTTTGAGAATAAGTAGCTTAAAGCAAACATAAAACAGTTGGACAGAAAGATCACGGGTTGCATTACTTGGATGAAATTTATGACAAGACTGAAGATGTACATGTAACATCACTTGCGAATCAGTGACATTTTTCATAGATAATACATAATGAGAACACCCAATCATAACATTTATTCTTGATAATTAAGGCATCACTAAAAGAGGAAAAAAGGTTAAAAGTCAATAAAATGTCAAAATAAAACTGATAAATGACAAACTGAAATGAAAAAAATATTTCAAAGGAAAAATATTCAATCCTTGAGAAATTTCCGAGATAAGTATTAGGAAAAACTGTCTTCATGGAATTTATTCATATGGAACAGAAATTTTGCATAACTGTTTGGAGATTGGGACTAAATGGTGCGTCCCTTTGAAAGATTCTCAGTAAAAGGTGAAACAAAAAACTTCTTAAGGCCCCTCATACAAGGGACTATAAAAGTTGCTGTTTACTCTTTATTTTCTTTTATCCCCAATTATTTTTCTTTAAACAAACCAGAATATAACTTTAAAACTTTGACTGCAAAGTTTAATATCATTTGTTTACTTTTGACCATTCCTAAAAAGGCCTTAGAGACCATTTATTACATTTGCTTCTGACATTGAAAAAAAACAATTCCCAAACAAACCACCACTGTACTTACAAGACCTGACAAATACTAAGGGACAAGATGGATTGTTTCTTCTTTCTGGATTCCACTTTTCTTTTCTGTTGATGTAAATCCAACATGCAAAACTTTCCATTTGGTAATCCACACCGACACGCAATATCACTATTGATAAAACTTTCATTGTTTTTACTTTTCCTCTTATACAAAAGAAAATTTTTTCTTCTTTTCCATTCAGAATGTTCTGAATACAACATCGTTGTTGGATGCAACAAAATGAACACTTTAAAACTTATACAGCAGTCACAAGTCATTCTTTTCAGAGTTTTTTCCCCTCCCTCCCTAACAAGATATGTCCTCAACAGAATGGAGTGGTGGGAAGAAAGTTTAGACAAAATGAAACATGAATAAATCAAATAATAAAAAGTGGCAAAAGTAAACTATGACAGCCTGGAGTGCTTGACTAAATAGGTGTTAGGGGTGTAGAATGATTTCAAACAGGTGGTTGTCAAGGCTGCTTTTTGAATAAGCAACAAAAACGAACAGAATTTATCATTGAAACACTGTTGACTCACAAGGTTGAAAAACATAAATCTATTCCTTTGCATTTTGATAAAATAATAGGTGGGTAAGTTTTAAGAAAATTCTGAGAGTACTTTACCCCCCCTCCCCCACGCAGACACCTTTGACAGGGGAAGAAAAAAATCTAGAGCAAACTACTTATCATTTCATAATCACTTTTGCCAGCAAATACGTCAGTTTGATTTTAAATAAAACTGGCAGAAACTATTTCAAGTTTTAATATTTTATAGGCACATTTTTTTCTAATCTAAGAGAATTAACATAATTGTGGTGATTTGTGTAAATCAAATTCCCAAGTGGACATCCCCCCCCCCCATGTCGCTTGGAGAGTTATTATCATTACCTCACAGGCAGCTTTCTAATAATATTATTTTTTGTCTTATTAAATCTTTGCTTTTCACAGGCAAAGGTAAAAAAAGTTGTCAGTTGAATTTTCAAAAGGAAGAGAACCTATCCATGAATAATAAAATTTAATGTTAACAAACATGGCTTGATTTGTTTCAAATAACTTCTCCTTACAAAAAAAAAAAAAAAAAAAAAAAAAAGACAAAGCTGTTTGCAGATTTCTCTCTAAATTTCTAACTACTTTTGGACTTGCATTCTCATCTTTGTTTTTATCAAAACGTTTTGGCTCGTGTTCTCTCACGCCTTTCTCAGGCATATATATCTGGTAATTTTCAGAGTAAATGTTGAACAGATCCCTTTATTTTATTCAGTGGAAAATATATAATCCCTTTGCTTTTTACCATGTTCAATATCCTTCATAAAGATTTGAAAAAAAAAAGTCATAAGTTGAAATCCCAAGGAAGAAGATGATAAAAAGTAAGAGATTGGAGCATTATTAAATAAAATGTTCTGTTCAAAATCCTTGAAATTTACCAAAGACCAAATGCGAGTATACAGACAGAAACATTTGATACAAACAAGAAAAATAAGGATGCTCACGCTAGCTCTATAACTCTCTATCATCTGTCTAGACTACGTGCTTAGAACATGGATTGATAAAATCAGAGAAAACGACTTCGAGCTGACAAAGAAAAGAAGCAGAAGGTACCCCGCAAAAACAATTACCGACGCCGATTACGCCGATGACATAGCGATTCTGGCAAATACACACAACCAAGTCAAAACACTACTGCATAGTTTGGAATGAGTCACCGCAGGCATTGGCCTCCATGTCAATGCACACAAAACTGAATATATGTGCTATAATCAAACAGGCGAAATTTCCACACTAGACGGAGCCTCTCTGAAACTGGTAGACCAATTCACCTACCTAGGAAGCAGTGTCTCATCAAACAAAAAAGACATCGACACACGGCTAATGAAGGCATGGACAGCTATCGATATGCTATTGATCATATGGAAATCAGACCTGACCGATAAAATGAAACACAGTTTCTTCCAGGCAGCGGTCATATCGATATTGCTGTATGGATGCACTACATGGACGCTAACTAAACGGCTGGAGAAGAAGCTAGACAGCAATTATACAAGAATGTTCAGAGCAATATTGAACCAGTCCTGGCAACAACACCCCTCAAGGCACCAACAATACGGCCTCCTGCCTCCCATCACGAAAACTATCCAAGTTAGACAAACCAGACATGCAAGACACTGCTGGAGAAGCAAGGACGAGCTCATAAGTGATATACTCCTATGGACCCCCACATATGGCCAAGCAAAAGCAAGACAACCAGCTCGAACATACATACAGCAGCTATCTGAGGATACGGGATGTAGCCCTGAAGACCAGCCAGAGGTGATGAACGATAAGGAGAAGTGGCAAGAGAGGGACAGGGATATCCGTGCTAGCGGCACGACATGATGATGATGACTTCAGATGACATTATGATAAAACTAGCAAAGATAAAAGCTAATAGTCCAAAAAAGTCTTTAATTTAAAAAAGAAGAAAAACAAAAAGGAATGCATAATTATTACATACCCACCTATTTGGAAGAAGCGGGTGGGGAGACTTGTTCAGAAATGTTAAAAATTCCAGAAAATGAATTAAGCACAAAATATTCTTTTGTTGCACTAAAAATTAATTAAATCATAAATAAAATTGTCACAGATAAATTTATTGTAAATTTCTTTCATAATTTTGAAAAATTTCTGAATAAAAGTTTTTAATTTTATGGTCTTGACTAAACTCCAAAGATAAATTTTCTTGGTGTCTTGATTTTTCAAATTTCCTATTACATTCAGATGTTAATGTTTTGGTATTTGGATAGAACTAGGATCAAACATGATCCGGACAAGTCTTAAGATCAAAAAAGTAAAAATTAAAAAAGTTGGCAACCATAGTTTTAATGCTGAGTGTTAAGTAAGGTGGCATCAAGTACCATTTTTTGAGTCTTTGGTATGACTCGACCCGGGATTGAACCCCGATCTCCCGGACCATTGGCAAACACTCTACGCATTAGGCCAAAGATTAAAAAAAGATTAAGTCATGCCTAAATATGAAAAAAGATTGAAAGATCATGTGATATATCAAGATAAACTATCAACCAATAAAAGGAAATTATCAACAGCAAAACAAACAACAATTAAAAGAGGCAGTTATTTGCTGTAGGTGGTTGATATTGCTCTTGCTAGCTGTATATGAGTTAACAGTTTGCTAGGAATTGATAGGAAAAGTAACTCAAGGTGATTACTACACATGAACTTATCACCTTTTTATTTTCAGAAGGGGAGGATGATTATTCCACACATCACCAAGCAGACTCTTGTTTATCCACATGATTATTATCTTGAGCCACTCTATGATGTCACTGCTTGCTTTCAACACTTCTACCACGATGCTACAGATCTTTAGTGCCTTCTCATTTTTCTGCCTCATGAGAGCATCCTTAACCTTCGATGAGGTCACAGTAAAGAGCAACAGTTCATGTTGGTGGTGTGGTGTCAATAGTGACATCTGTAAGGGTAGAGTCCTTCCAGTGCCCAATTGTTTTCTGTGGACAAGATGTTACCTGTTGTATCCTTAATAAAAAATCAAGAACATCCACAGTAAACATTGACCATAGCAAACCAGCTTCATGCCCAATCCCTCTAAAATAGATCACATCTCGATGGTAAGAAAAATCAAAAGTGTTCTTCAAGGATGAACACATCTGCAGAGACACCAAAGTTATATTCAATACTGTGGATCAAAATCTCAGAGAAAAATTCTTAAAACCTTCAACAATATCATTTCACTTCAAAAGAGCTCTACAGCAATACAGATAGTTGACAACGAGAGATATACAGAATGGTTCTCCATTAAAAATGGGATTTGTCAAAGAGAAATTAGCAGCACATAACCTTTATAACTGCATGATCAACCACTAAACATGTCACTGGGGAGTAATTTTCTGCAGTTATAACCTCAACTGATACTGAGTATGCCAAGAAGACTGTTCTTCAATTCCTATGAAAAGCCGAGGTACACTCTACATGGAGTTAAAGAAAAGGCACAAAAACTTGGTCTCATTATTAACGGGAGGAAAATAGACCTCATGCATGTTAGAGATGGGCCTAATTCATCATCTATTTTGACATTGTAGAGCAAAATTCATCTCCACTTTCATTTCTTTAGACTTTACAGTCTCTAAGACTGGCAACCCGAAATCAACTGGAAACACAGAATATCAATGGGAGTTGTGCAGTCCCTGCAAAAGTTGCAGTGGAGACATTGAACCAACTCCTGCAAGACAAACATCCATGTGTACAGCATCTCCATTGTGTTGGTACTACTGTATGGGTCTGAAACATGACCACTAAATAAGACTCAAGTGCTCGACTTAGATTCGACAACAGTGTATATAAGAAGGATAGAGGGGACCCACTGGTCTAGTATGTCTCAAACACCGAACTTCCAAGGCAGACACAACAACTTCCTAGCAGCCCAGAGACATATCAGATGAATGGACATCATCACTGAGGACCTTGAAATCTGCAGAGTTATCTTGGTATAAGCAGAACTACTGTCTATCAATCGAGATGGAAGACAATGGTAGACCTGAATAGCTCAAAACACTGAGCTGTGCACAAGAATCAAGGATGAGAAAACAGTGCTAAAGAAAGGTCTCAATTTAATGGCAACCATCATATGAATTTTGTTTTTAAATGTCATTAACCTAATATCAGAGACAGCTTTTAAAAAAACTCTAAGATACAAACAAATTGGTTGAGATGGAAAATAAAAGAGGTACTCAAGAAATGTAAAGTCTACCAAATCAAACATCACAAGAGAAAAAAAAAGTCCTGCAGAACTGTATATTGATAATACCAGCAGACAATGTAACAATAGCAATGGGTAATTTGGATTATTCAGAAAAATTGATAAACCTACTTGAAGATGGAAGTTACTGTAAATTAAAAAAGAAGGATCCAACCTTGAAAACCAAAAGGAAACTGGCAAAGATCTTGAGTTAAAATAAGTATCATTTCATTTTTGACAATTACACAGAGATAATTCTAATAGCATAGTAAGTTACGCATTGTCCAATCAAAATTCTCAAATCAAGTATTTCACTAAAGCTGATAGTTGATTGTAGTGGCAGGAGAAGTCACCCATTGACCAGATCTTTTCTATAATCAACAGGTAAGCTTCTTTTCTATATAAAGAACTCTGCCCACTTTGAGGAAATAATTAAAGACCTTTCCATTTATTCCATTCAGATGTATAATTTGGACAATGCAGGCCTGTTCATAAAGTTTCTCTACTGATGAGGCTCTATCTGTAGTTAATAATCCTCTCTTTGGGAACATGCTAATTTCCTAATTGATAAACACGATGAAAATGTTGACATTCTTTGGAGAAACAGCATATTTCCAGTTGAGTTTTGACTAAACTTGTTGGAAAGAAGGTTTCATTATGGATTTACCATTATCTCCAATGATGTCAAATATTTACATGAAATATTTTATTTTCATTTTCACACAAAGTATTGTCAGTCATTATTATCATCAATTCACAATTTGCTGAGATCAATATTTTTGTGACTGTGAGAAACACTTTCGATAAAAGATAATACACAGAAAATTTAAGATTCTCAAGAATTTTTAATGTTATTTAGACTGTTCACTTATCCTTAACAAAATATTTCCTTCAGAGTTCAAAATTCTAAAGTCAGGATTTCAAACATTATTTCCCAAAATAAGCAGACATTTTTCACTTGGAAAGTTGCTGCAACACAATCTTTTTAGCACCCTTCTGGTTTCAAACTAAGCTTAGTTTTGACTCCTAAAATTCTGATTTCTTTGGGACTAAATTTTACCAGAAAATGATTGACATAAGATATAAAACAATAAATAGTGAAAAGCTGTGTTTATCAAGAACTGAGAAAGCACAGTGACCAAGAGATGGGATGGGGATGATGAGGTCAGAGATGCCTATCTCCGTCACTTGCTGGCGGAAACAATGACCAGGGGTGCATGAAGTGGACCCTTTTGGAGTAGACTGGTGTATGGATGGCAATGAGAAGTGGCATTAGTTGGAAGCAACGCCGAAAATGCTTGTTGGTTGTGTCTGACCAACGATGCCAGGCATATCAATCTGGCTGAACTAGATGCATCAATCTGGCTTTTCAATGGCTAGCAACAGTGTGGCATTTGGTCACTGATTCAACATGCATGCATCGGTGGATATCTGACACCCTGACTGGGAAGGCACATGGGAACATCAAGGCAGCTGCTGAAATGCTTGGGGGATGGTTCTTAGGAACACTGCGGGTATTAGTAGAAGAGCATGGACTAATTCTACATGTAACACTAGTGAAATCCTGCCCAAACTGTGCAGATTGCCCCACCAGAGTTCCATAAAGATGGTTGGATCTAAAGAAGGAAGCAGAACTGGTACTGGAGAGTTGCACCACAATGGGGAGCTGACTGAATAAGAGTCAGGTGGCTAATCTACAAACAAAATGGACATCCAGGTGTGATTGTACTTTACTAGATCTATCAACCCACTGGTGTCTAAGAAAATCATCAGATTGGTTTTCAAAACCTGCAAAGTCTGCCAACGTGGAAGTATGTGTGCAAAAGCTTAGAGATTGGTGGCAATAAGGAGTTGATGCGTCGCTCTTAGATCTGCAAAATACTTACCTGCAAATCCACATTGATAAAGACCTGCGGCCATCTTCAAGGTTATATCCATCATCAAGCGACAAAAGTGATACAGAAGAGAGTAAGCAGTTAATTTATTTGTGGTTGGGTTCACCAAATAATGGCTCCGACATCAGCAATCTACCAGAGGACGCCGGTACCCAGTGAAACCCCAGTTGACAATCTACATGAAGACAAAGCTTGTGTTATTTCCCTTTGAAGGAGTACCCACTAGAAAAGACCTGCCTCCAGGTGCACTATTTGTGATGAGGAGATCAAGGAATGTGGCAGAAAGCTACCTTGCCACGTTAGAGACTATTGTGGCCAGAAAACATTGTTCCATATTGGAGGTGGTTTTCTGGCATAATGTCACACCAAAAGACAACATCTCCCCTTCTACAGCACTGGCTGATGTGCTGTTTAAGTACCACATCCAGGGGAGAGGCATTGAATCGAACCCCCTGCTTGAACCACAGATGACTGGAGAGGTGTCACGGTTTTTGCTGACTGCTAGTTTGACAGTTGGACAGAGCAGACGAGTGAATTGATGCAGAAGGTGACAAGGACAGACCTGTTTTCTGCAGTTGCCTATTGTGACAGTTGAGAAGCAAACACCGGAATCCATTTCCTTCAATCCTACACTACATAAATAGAATAAAAAAGTTAAAGCAACCCAACTACAACAAATTAAAATTCTTGGTCTTATATTAAAGCATATAAAAGATCCACAAATGACTTCAGCAGATGACGCTTACTAAAAGTTTACTAAAAACTTATCATCTATTATAGTGACCAACATGTGTTGTTCCTCATTATTATAGACATGACTGATCATATGTAGACAGAAAAGGAGAGGGGATCATAAATTCTTGTGGTATGAAGTCAGAAAGATAAATAAAGATTAACACTGGAAGATAAGGAGACTAAAAGAATCAGTATACATGTTAAACTCTAATAAAATTCTCAGTAGGCCAAGCATAGAAATCAACACCTGATGAGAGACTTAAGAAAAAAAATTGTTGATTGATTGATTTTGATAAAATAACCCTAAATGGGTGGACATTCTATGTTAAGAGGTTAAGGAAACACATTTATATTTACATTTCTTGTGTCATTGTTTCTTAAGAGTTTTTCTTGGTGCAGGGTCCGATCAAATAGGAAAAATTTGAAACAGATCTATTTGACCCTTAGATAGGATCCTAGCAAGTATCATTATTCCAGGTCAGAGTGGAACTAGGAATAATGACAATGAAGGGGTACTCAACACTCCCCAAATTTCCTAAACTGGAGCCTCACCATCAGATGTAGTTTAGTGTCATACCCAGGACACCCCTTTTTTTTGGTGGGGGAGGTGAATCCTACCCCTCTTTAGAGGATACAGCATATTCTAAGCCTTGTTGGCAGGGCTAAAAAGGCTGAAGATGCAAAAATTCTACCATCAATTTAGATAATGCAAAGAGTTTTATACTTTACTTCAGTAATACGGATAAAAAAGTTGATTAAAAGAAAAGACACAAATGACATCACAAATTAACAAAGAAGAATAAACTGAAACTACATTTTCTCTAAGTATGGAAAGAAAACTCTAAACAATCTATCTTACTGGACTAAAAGAGAGTTCAGTTCAAAATTCACAGATATTTTCTGATTATAACAAACATCTGAATAAAAAGCTAATGGGATCAGTAACCAAAATTGGACTATTAGAAATAAGATGATGACGTTAATCAAACTTGGTGTGTAATAAAGATAAGTTTGTTAACCATGACACTGTAGCAACTAACCAAACATTAATTTCTAATAATCTTAAAGATCTACAATTTATGGCACTTCCTTATAAGTGGAAAGGTTTATCACCAATGATTGGGTTGTATAAGTGTTTGCCAGATTTTCTGGTCAAAGTAATTCAATTCACAATAGAATTCTTCTGCTTAAAAAAGAAAATGTAAATTGAAAAAATTTATAGTTCAAATAATTGGCAAATTATCTATGATTTAACAATTCAGTTTGAAACTTGTTTGCTAAGATGACAATTAGTGTTCATATAAACTAATTAGATAGTTGAAGGAATCTGTTTCAGACAGAACAAAGAAAATAGATATCATAATACATGTATTATTAACGTTTATGAAACTTAGCTTTGTGTGAAACAAGGCCTGATAAAAAGAGACTAAAATAGGAAGATTGAGCTGCTCAAGTCTTTCAATTGAAAAGACCTTTCTAAAAAAATCTGCACTTAAAATCCTGATTTTTACCCAAGACTGAACCCAAACTTTTAGTATTAGTGGCAAATCTCAGACCCAAAACAGATCCTTATATATTTATAATGTTTAGTTCAGCATACAACCACAAAGAAGGGAAGAAGAAGAAAAAGATTCTGTCATATCTTTTAAATGGGAGGTACTACTGACCTTAAAAATCAATATTTGAAATTTTGCTTTTCCATCTGTGCTTAAACACAGATTACAGAAAAATATGGAACTATCTCAACCTGTAAGTCTGTAATGAATAGATTATCTACAAAGTAGATGATTAACTCTCCTAACACTGTATACATCTGCACCTTTAATTAAAGATATTTCAACTAATTTCAGTGTGTAAGTTTTATTTTAATCAAATATTAGATATAAAAAGAAAAAAAATGATATTCTATGTTGTAAGCAGTTCATATCTATTGCTATATTTTTTTAGATTAAGATAGTAAGTGCAGTTACTTCCCTTGCACTGTTTAAATTTTCTCAAAACTTCATTAACTGCTTAAAATATGTTTGTAGATAATTCTAAATGATATCAATTCTATAATGAAACATTATTTATTAATAATATTAATTTTTTACTTATATTTTGATCCTTTTATTTTTGGTTTTATCACAATTTTCTATGTATATTTTTCTTTGCTTAAAAAGACAATGTTAAATAAGAATAAAGAAATAACTTGACAAAATGCCACATCTTGAAAGTTCATCTTTCCTGACCAACACCTTACCCAAGTTAATCATTTCAGACTAATAAAAACAAACAATAACAAATAAAGGTTTAGAAAATGATATTAGATTAACTGTAAATATTTCCACCTTGCCTAGTTATATACTTGAGTAGTATAATTGGTTAAGATATCATCCATAAAAGACACTCCAAAGATATGTAAATTTATGTCCCACCAGAAACTACTTTATTCTGACTTTACACAACAAAAATAGTTGAAAACGATTCAACCCATAAAGTTGCAAGAAAAAAGTAACAAATAAAATAAAGAAAAGACTAGTCAAAAAAAAAAATCTATTGGTCATGAATATTTGATTAACAAACAAGTCTAGTTGGGAATTTTATCAATATTTCAATGTTTATTCAAACCATCTTTCAATATTTCAATGTTTATTTAAACCATCATCAAAAAACACCATACCAACAATAATAACTAAAGTTATTTTTATGTAATTAATTAAAATTATTATTTTTAATCCAATTTATTAAAATTTTAAATTCTTGCTTAGTTTTGATTATTTTTACTTTATTTTCTCCATCAACATGATTTCAATTGTTTTTTTTTATTTTGTTTGTTTTCCTTTTCTTCCCTTGTTCAGAAAAAGAACAGAAAGTAAAGAAAAGAATTATCCAGAAATATAGATCAGTTGTAACATTTCTTGAATAACTTTTCTATGCTTCATATGCTGAAGAATTGTTATAATAAATAAGATAGAAATGTTCCTTTAAAATCAGTAAAGTATCTTCAATCAGTTTGCAAGTAATCACCTTAATAAAGTATTTATGTGTACATAGATTCTACCAATCCAAACTGCCTTCAATTATATTAAAACTTTAATAAGATAGAATTTTCTGAAGACAATGTTAATAAACACTGAAATATATTTCAAGCATTTGAAAGTATGTTTCATGATTTTCATAATGGCTGCATAGAGTTTTATTTTCTTTTAGAGAGAACTGCAGTTAAAAATGTTATATTGCTTCAAGAAACTTAAGGAAGGAACTTTAAGTAAAGCAAAAATATACAACTGGTATTTACATTTCAAACATGGTGGAATGTTACTTGAATCCCAACTATGTGGCTCAAGGCTGGTGCCTGCATCTCAATGTTATTTATCAAAAGATAAAATAGTTATTATCAAACTTTCAAAATTACAAAATCTCTTGAACAAAAGATCAGGACTAGTATCCAAGTAGAGACATGAAAATAAGTTTTTATTACACAATTTGACCCACCAATCATAACTCAAATAAGAAACAACTTAAAAACAATTAATAAAATTCTAAAATTTAATAATTCAAAATTTGGAATTTAGCTTTAAAGCATTTTTTAAACGTTAGTAACACTAATAGAGTAAATAGAATAACAGAATGGGTTTAAGTCAAAAGAGAAAATATGGAACAACAATGAAAAGGAAAGAAAATCACATATGAATTTGCCAAAGAGTATAAATAATCTATGGAATTTAGCTTTATTTGAGTCTTTAATATTAAATAATATTTGGTCATTAAAGCCTTCAATATAAAAAATGATATTGGCACATCATTAAGTCTTTAATCTAATAATGTGAAAAGCATTTATTTTGCAGAACAAATGTTTTTCAATATAATCTCCTTCCTTCTCAATTTACTTAATCAAATAATGAATATTAATTGAAGTCAACATCAAACAGTAAAAATTTCAGATCAAAATCCAGCTAATAACTACATACCAGGCTGTAGATTTTGTGCATGCGTGATTATTTGTAGCTGGTCCTCTTGAATAAAAATTTAAAAAATAGAAAAGGCAAACATTTTTCAAACATGAGACCCTACAAAGAATATTAAATATACTAGTAAATAAATACATTGAAATTAAAGTGCAAACACAAAAAGGCCTGTCTCAAGTTCTAAAATGATACATGTATTTATTCCATGCATTATTCAGACTAGTATACTCATCTTTATTGTTTAAGCCAATGTACTCTCCAGCCTTCCTTAAGTGTATGTTGCATCCAGCAGTCCTTTAGGGTCTCTCAGTACTCTTTTCACCTCCTCAATAGAAAAAAACAGTTCATAGATTTGAGCTTTAAACAGACAACCAATATAAAAGAATTTGGAGTCAGCATAACATCCAAGTATTTTTCAATAGTAAAACTCATGGAAGTTAGAACTCCACAAGAAACAAGTATCACCAATATCTGTATGGCTCAAAGACTTCTACAGCTGTAATAAGAAGTGTTAAGGAAATCAAAGTTGCCTTCTACTAATTCAGGAAAAGAACATTGAAAATACATATGACATCTAAGCAACATATATTTTTAAAACTTTAGATATTTCTTTCATTTTAATGTCATTTCATAGCATACATTCAATAGATTTCAGTAAGCAGTAGAAATCAGAAATAAAGAATAACCATTTGAGATACAAACATACGACTCTTTTCCTCAGGAAGCCTATCTTAATATAACAGCTGCCTTATCAATTTGGTCACATAGACCACTGGCTGTAATCACTCAAATCTAACCATATAGATATTCTTTATCTTCCCCAACAACTAATTACATCATCATCTTTCTTATTTCATATGATAGTAGTATTAAGATAAAATTTTTAAATCAAGTTGAAAAAAAAAATTAATTGAAAAATTGACACTAATTTACAAAATTGGCTGGTTGATTGTGTATATTTTATAGTAAATCAAGCTCTGTAGGTAATTTGATGCCAGATTCTGGTTATATATATATATATATACACACACACACACACACACACACACACACACACACACACACACACACACACACACACACACACACACACTACCAATCAAAAGTATTTGACAACCCTGAAAAATTTTTATTTCTCATCCTAAAAGTGTTATTTTTAATTAAACAAATTAAGCAACACAATGTTTATATTTATTATTCTAAATACAAGTCTTTCTCAGTAACTATGATCTCTGTATAACCAGATGTTTGAAAAATTGATTTAAAGGTTTTCTTCTTATGTACTGAACATGAATAAAACATTTTCCAAAAGTTACATTTTATCACCACTTGAACTCATATTAGACTATATTGTGTTGAATTACTGTTTGCTAGATACTACCAGTTTTATCTATGCATAGGACAATTTCATTAGAATGACCAGCTTACATGACAGAAGGCTAACTGCTCCAAACATCACAGCACAATTGAACCAATATCATAAAAAATGTATCAACATCTACTGAGTGGAGAAGACTCTGAAGCTGGTTTATATAGTTGAATTGCTGTCAAGAAACTACTGTTGAGGAAGCAAAACAATGTCAAAGGCTCCAGTCGGCCAAGGTGCACAAAGACTGGACAATAGAGCAAAGAAATAAAGTCCTTTGGACTGATGAATCAAAGCTCAAAATCTTTGGGTCAAATAGGAGGGGCTATGTGTGTCGAAGAGTTGGTAAAAGAGCGGCAACTCCCTACATCACACTAACCATAAAACAAGGAGGAGGTTTTTTTGGTGGGGGTGGTGGGGCTTTTGCCAATTGCCAAGTCAGGGATCTGCATCAGGTGAAGGGCAAATTGTATGAGATGAGCTATCACAATTTACTACAAAATCACGCAATCCCACCCGGAATGCAGCTTATGGCTCAAAGATTTCTACTCATGCAAAATAATGACCGAAAGAATACTAGTAAACTCAGCCAGAGGCACTTTAAAAGAGAAGAGGAACAGCACGTTCTTCAACAGATGTCTTGCCTGGTGTATTGAACTGGTGTGGGATGAACTTGAACGAAAAAGTCAGAGCAAAACAAGCCATGAGTGTGGCTTACCTCTGGCAATTCTAGCAAGAAAGCTGGACAGAACTATCTTTAGTCAACCTCCAGTTTTTGGTGGAAAGAATGCCAAGAATCTGTAAAGTAGTGATAGCAGTCAGAGGTGGGGGGTCATTTTGATGAATGAAAAGTTTAAGAAGTTTTTTGTGTTTTTTGCTTTAATCTGTATTTAATGTGGCTCAGGAAGACTTGTATTTAGTATAATAAATAAAACTATTGTGTTGCTTAATTTGTTTCATTAAAAATAACACGTTTAGGATGAGAAATAAAAATCTTTGAGGGTTTCCAAATACTTTTGACTGATAGTGTAGATGATCTGTAAATGAATAGTTTGTAGGCGACAATTTTTAACAAGGCAGAACTCACTTGTTTGTACATACTTAAATGTTTCAAGTATTGCAATTTAACACTAGTAATTCTATTCAACATTATTCCTTTATTTGCACACAGTTAAATGGTTCCAAGTTTTGCTATGTAATACCAATAATTCAATTTAACATCACTCATTTGTTTGCACACAGTTGAATGTTTTCAAGCAATATAAAAGCTTAAATAGTCATATTTGTCTCATCGATAGGATCCTAACAGGTACTACAATTCTGGGTCAAATAAGACTGGGGAGTAATAGCGATGAAGAAGTATTCTACATTTCCCAAAGCTCCAGGACTGGAGCCTCACCATCAGATAAAGTTTAGTGTCAGACTCAGGACACTCGTTGGTGGAGGGGGTCACTGCAGAGATTCAGTCAACTTGGCTAGCTAATCAATATACATGAAAGAAAAAACAGAGAACTCACTAGATAAAACACTGTTATAAAAACAATAAAGATGAGAATACTAGTCTAAATGATTCATGAAATAATAGAAAAGTTTTTGTAAATTAAAAAAAATTAGTGATTAATAACTCTTTGTAAGTTCATCATTTTATGATGAAAAAATCAAGCAAAAAATTCAAACAGTAAAAAAAAAACATGAGTGCCAATGAGAAAAAGTGTCAAATGTGAACACCATACAGGAAATTTGGAAATTCTGAAAAGAATATAAAAGCATTTTTTTTTTTTTTTTTGCTTTTTTTTAATTTTGATGGCAGACAGACATGCAACTGTTGCTGATTCTGAGAAGAAAAAAAAATGTGAAGACACCAGAAAAAGGTGAAAATACACAAAAAATTTAAGATTCTCAAGAATTTTTAATGTTATTTAGACTGTTCACTTATCCTTAACAAAATATTTCCTTCAGAGTTCAAAATTCTAAAGTCAGGATTTCAAACATTATTTTCCAAAATAAGCAGACATTTTTCACTAGGAAAGTTGCTGCAACACAATCTTTTTAGCACCCTTCTGGTTTCAAACTAAGCTTAGTTTTGACTCCTAAAATTCCGAGGTAAATATTTTGATTTTAAATATTGGCGAGAAGTACTGTCTATATTCAACAGATAAGTTTTTAGGACTAAATTTCACCAGAAAATGATTGACATAAGATATAAAACAATAAATAATGAAAAGCTGTACAATGACTTTAACAGATGAAGCTTACTAAAACTTACATTTATTCAGTAATGTCTGTGTTCTTAGTACAGACTGGTTTATATTATATTTAGTATAAAAACAGAAATAGGTCTACGAAAAAAAATTAAAAAAAACACTTCAATATTTCCACAAATAACATCACAGTCCATATCATATGAAATCATTATTTGCATTAATTCACTATATACCAGTAGTGAAATGTTAGTAGTATTGCCAAAAAATGCTCCCTGCCTCACAGAAGTAGGTAAATATATAGTGTTTTGTTAAACCAATTTCTTGACATTGCCCTCAAAAACAAGAGTAAAGAACATTTCTTAACTTTAAAATAAATCAAGGATTATTGTCTAAATTTCTGAGATGAAGCTTGATTTATTTTATCACTTAGAATATTTGGACTATTGTCTTCATCTTTATTGTTATATTCACAAAGTTTTGGCCATCTTCAGGTGTTTCATGTCAAACTTGAGAGCCTACACTGAACCTAGAACTGAACCCTTTACCTTATCCAAGAAGGTAGACTGTTCCAATTCTGTTAACCATGACCGGGTACAAATGTTAAGCTATAGTAAGTATTCCTTGTTAGTCTTAGCTTAAGTTGGGATTGAACCTGCAACTGCCAGATGATTTCGCTCAGAAGCACTTTCCAACCAATGCCTTATCCACTGCACCATGTGTAATTATCAGAGTGAATTTTAGTTGACTCCATCAACCCATGAGATACTCCTCTCTACAATCATGTCCAATTTTTTTACCCTCACTCATATCGTTTCTTTTATTAAGTCTTCTAAATGGTATCCAGTGTCGGTACAAAGCTGATGAATGTAAATTCTCCAATCTTACAAACCATCCATGATGAGCAAGAAATACTGGATATTAATGGAACAGTAAGGACAAGTTCATTGGTGACAATCTCTTATGGAAACCAACACATGGACATATCAGTGTTGGCCAACTAGAAAAAAACTTACATTCATCTACAAGTTAATCTTTATCAAATAGAGACTAATATTTTCCTCATTGCCTTGAATAAGTGCACAGTCTGAATAAGTTTTTATAATCACACATGTATTAATAAAGATAAAAGGAGCAATTAAAAGAAAAAAAATTGTTATAATAGAGATAACGATTGAGTAATAGATTAATATTATTTTTATTATTTCATTATTTCAGTAAATTGAACATTATGAATAAAATGAAGATAATATCAGTAAGGAGCAAAGTGTTATATTAATATTTTGTGAGAAAGCCAAGTTTGAAAACAGTGAAGTCAGAGAAAGAATCAAAAACCAGGTTGGAAAGGAGATGGTAACCTGTAGAGTTTGGCCTTCCAGCTGGTAACCTTTAGAAGCTCAGACAGTTGGCTTCCATCACATATACTAAGAACTGATTCCATCAGAGAGCACCTGCTATAAAGAAGAGGAAGGACATCCTATTTAATCATTAGAGACAAAGATTTTTTTTAAAAATTTGTTGAGATTGACATGCACAAAAAAATTCAATTTAAATGAGAAAACAGAAATGTAATTTTCAGCTGGTGAAGGAGAATTCAATGTTTATTTCTTTAAATTGGATAAAATTATTTCAAAATCATAAATAAAAGTACATTGTCCAAGACACCTACCTCAGAGTGACAGCAAACTTATCTTGCGGACTAATGTAGCAATATAGAGTTCAACTCTCACTAGGTACTTAAAACAAAAAAAAATGGCCTTGTGCAGTTCTAAGCTCAGCTCAATAAATATTTTTTAAATTTCCACAAGCTGAAACAGAAAACACTTTAACAACAATAAAGTTTCTATAATAAAGAAAAACAATGATGAAATTCTTTTATGTCAGCTTTTTTACAGAACAATTTATGACCACTGGTCTTGCTAAGCAGTTAAAGTAGTTAAATATTTCTTACTAGGATCGTTTACCATTTTACTTTGCTTTGTTTTTGTTTTTTTGTAAAAATACAAACAGATAAATTTTTTCTCCTCTTATTTCCTAACTTTAAAAATAGAACTCTTTCAAGGTGTAAAATTTTGTAGTTTAAAGAATTAATTTGAGATAATTATTTTTATATATAAAAATCTTTAAATAGTTAAATTTCTTAAATATTTTAACAAGAAATGAAATACCAAGCAATTAGGCTCCTTTCAGGTAAAAGGCATATTAACTGTTTTTTATTTTCCTTTTTAGTTATAATTAAATAGTGCAAAATTTATTTTAGGCACACTAAAGAAGTAATCAGCCTTCAAAAAGGAAAGGATTGTTTTACATTAGGATAAAGGATATAATTACAAGACTATCAAGAAGAAATTGAAATTTAGATAATCTATTGACCACCACCATTTACAGAATAGTTCACCAAAATAAAAAATAAGAAATTTTTGAAATCAACAACCAGAAAAGGCCATAAAAACTCAAAAAAAATTGGACAATATAGTTTCTTCTGGCAATCACTTTTTTGTTCAAGAATTTTACTTCCATTAAAGGAAAAAGTGTATTCAGTCAAACTGCATCAGGAGGCCTCTCAAGGAATATACCATTTCCAGTAGGACTCCTACAAGAACTGTCTGAAGTTCCTAGATGAAGTCCTTCCTATTTTTCCATAATTTTCTTTTTAATTTCTTCAGTTGTATGTTGTCTTAGTCTTTAGACAATTCTTTGAACTTTTTTCTTGCCTAAATTCAATGATTTGGGTTAAACGCTTGATTTTATAAGTGCAATAACTACAAAAAAAATAAGTGAAAAAATAATTGTACATGTCTACAAATAATTCTTTCACATTTAAAATTTATGAATCCAATTAAATCAATCTTTTTTATTCTTTTTTTACCTCAAAACCATTAAATAGAGGTTGGCTGACAGGAGAAAATGGAAAGCAACAAAAAAGAAAAAGTACAACAGGTAAAATTTTAAACACATCAAAGAGAAAATTGATTAGTTATGGTGTGGAACAGGCAAAAAGTAGTACAGGTAATAAGCAAATGTTTAATGTACTGACTCCTGCTGTTACAAATGAAATGGTTAGATTAAAATGGCCAATCTCCTTTTCTGCTCCTACAACACACACATCATTCAACCAAGCCATAGAATAAAATAGAATCTCCATAGAGCAATTATGTCAGTCCATTTACAGTCTGTATTTTCAAATAAAAATCCAACACTCTCTAATATTAAAATAGTGGTCATATATTGTTAATGATATAGGAAAAAGCATCACAAATCAAAAATATCTTTTCTAGAGTTAAAAATAAACTCTGAAGGTTTATGGTCTGATTTCAACAAAAATTTATTTCCTAACAAACATTGGCAGTCTATCTGTGTTTCATACAATCGCTAATGCTTCTTTTTCAATGTTTGAATATTTCACTACAATTGACATTGATCTTCTAAAAAAGGTACATTATTGGATGACCTTCTTGAGACAAAATTGCGCCCGTTGTTACAGATAAAATCTTTGCAACAGGTTTTTCATAAGTGTAACCTTTAAATTTTTAAATTCCACTGAGTCTATTTAAACTTGGTATTCTTTTTACATAAATCAGAAACGAGTTCTATTAACTTATTATATTTTGGTAAGTATCTACTATAAACATTGATTAATCTTAAAAAGGATTACAATTCTTTTTTTATTGGTAGATGTAAATACTTGATATTTTCTTTATCAGATATGTCCATTGAAATTCTGTCATTAAAAGTCTGGTATACAAGATATATTATTGTTTTAGAATTTGCTTCACATTTACCCCTTTTTATGGTCATCCCAGTATTTTTAATTTATCATAACATTTTTTATTTTAATTCTTTTCCGACTGGAAGAACTGATGCATATATCATCTTGATAAATGATCATATTCTTAACATCACCAGTTGGTATATTTTCAATAGCACTCTAAAAGATGGTACTCACCGTTTTTACCCCAGAAGGCATATGAGTCCACGGGAGTAAACCAATTTGAAGGTTAATCACAATAACCTTTCAATTTTTTCATTGATTTGCATCTGCTTATAATAAGATTTAAAGTATTTCATGTCCACATGAATAGTAATTTCAGGAAGAGGGAAGAAATTACACCATACAGAATGGTTTTCATCAGTTTTGTCATCACCACATAGACTTAATTCTTCATGTGGCTTCCAACAAGTGACAATGGGTGAAAACATATTTCTAGCACTAAGGGAAAAAAATTTCTGAAATTCCTTTTTCTACCACTATTTTAGTATAGCAACTATTAAAGAGACAAGGTGATTGGGTGAATGACACAATCAAAACTAAGAGAGGATAACTATCTCCTCTTAAATCAATGATCACTTTGTACCTCCTTTCATAATACGGTCTCATTTCCTTCCAACTACATAATATTGATTAATTTTACATTATCAACTATTTTAGGAGCCTGTATAAATATATACATACATCTGTATATATGCCCACAGATATACATATAAAAATGTATACACACACACAAACACACACATATATATATGCACATATGTAATAAAGTAAAGTTGGCAACCATAGTCAAGTGTAACCTGAAAGATCCCTTTTTCAATAGCTACTGCATCGAGATGTAGGAGAGGGTGCTACTCCTTTCCCTGGATTGCTCTACTTTACCCTTGATCCATACCTTATAATGCTGAGAGTTAAGCAAGACGGCATCAAGTACCATTTTTTGAGTCTTTGGTATGACTCAACCTGGCATTGAACCCAAGTCTCCTAGATCACTCTATCCACTATGCCAATGAGCCAGTCAGTATATATATATATATATATATATATATATATATATATATACACACACACACATATATATATACACATACAAACACACACATAAATATATATACACAGAATTAGATATAAGATACACACATATTTATACACACATCTCTCTCTCTCTCTCTCTCTCTCTATTATATATATATATATATATATATAAACACACATGCATATATATTATATATATGTATTCATACAAATTACATATACACACATATACATGTAAATGAATATACATACATAAATATATATACAAGTACAAAGTCTAGGCAGATTATGAACAGATTATGAGCTAATGAGCAAATTTTTACTTTTGTCACGTGATGGCTCACGGAGACGAGGAGGTGGGAATGATACTCCCCCCCCCGTTGAACTAACATTATCTAGGAGTCAAAAAGTGACCGTTAGGAGAGAATGTGGGTCACGCAGATGTTCGCACTTAAGTGACCTTGGGTCGCCGGACATCGGAAGGGGAAAGGAAAAAGAAGCCAAATGATTGGCGGGGGGGGCCCCAAACGGAAGTGGGGTTCCCTTCCCCTCAGCGGAAGTAAATACAAAAAAGGGGTTTTTTGAGCAACGCTCGTGGCAGACGGACGATAGCCATTTTACTCCGGGCTAAAGACAAAAAGACTGAGACACGAGGGACTCCAAAATCCTTCAAGTCAGCATTAAAAACAGTACAAAGTCTATTAGCCCGTGAAAGAAGAGAAATTCTCCAGTGGAACCCCGTCAAAAAAATAAGATAAGTAACTTTGGGACATTTTTCCGTTACACCCAAATTTTGTTACCACTCTCTCTCTCAATTTGAAAAAGGATAAAAGCCAAGAAAAGACATTTATATTCATGGACTATCCTATAATATATTTTTGACACTTTGAACATATATATATATATAACCGTAGTAAAGAACCTATGTATTTTCATTTTACCATGTGGTCTATGTTATTATTCCATGCTTTCCTTTCAGCTTCTATTCGCCTTATATTATCTTGCTTAGAACTGTCCTATTAATTCCTAAAGCATCACACGGGAAACCGGAGTTGCCGACTACTACAACAACATTAATATTATTACAACTAAAACCTATAGGCCCGTATTCTTCTATTATCTAAGGGAAAGAAGTTTAGCGGCCTGGTGGGTGTGTGATAGTGTGAAATTTTGGACCCCTTTGCCAGCGGTGGTCAGTCTGGCCCAAAATTATTCCCTCACGTAATATGCCAGTTCTTATCTGCCTGAGAAAAGAACTCTGTACCGGACTTATTTCTGTAGGGGATCAAGTGCCAACCTGCCCCGTCTTCACACGTGCGAAAATAAAGTTCCGTTTTGGGATTTTAGTCAAATTTGCCGTCACACTTTCATGTTTTTATAGAGCATCATTTATGATGTGACAGTTTCATTGGGGAGACCATACACTAGAAGTATTTGTTCCATCTTCCCTCCGTGTATGGAGTCAAATGCCTTGGAGAAATCTAGAAATACAATGTTGCCTTGAGTTTTATAGTATGAACTCCTTCAAAGATTTAATGGATTTTGAGAATCTGTGTTGTTGTGGATTGGTTTCTCTGAAAACCATTGTGATTCTTTCAAAGAATTTTCTCAATTTCTGGTTTGATGTAGTTGAGGAGCAGAGCATTATAAATTGTAACCAGTTATGGAAGTAAGGGTTATGCCTCGGTAGTTCTGGGCAATTCCAAAGTCATCTTTTGAGGGAAAAGGTAAGATTCACCTTTGTCCATCTTTCTATGAAGTCAAGGAACTACATTTGTAAGATGACAAAAGACTATCAGTCTATGTTTCTGAGATGAGGTATTATGTACATTATTTACATTTTGCAGACTATTGTTGACATCATTGTTTTTGGCTGTTATACACTCCGACCTTCTTCAGGTGGTTGGAGTGTTGAATTTAACCCTTTATTTCGCTTACCAGGGTAGACTGTTCTATTTCCATGAGCCATATTCGATGGATATCAGTTATCTCCTGTTAATTTCCCCCTCTGAGAGTTCTCCACAGCCTTCACCGGGTATTGAACTCCCTCTCTTTGGGTATGTCACTGGATCTAACAAATGACTTTATCGACTGTATCATGTGTCCTTAAGGAAATGAATATATATATATATATATATATATATAGTATATATATATATATAAAAGATAACTATAGTATATATAATATTTTTGCAACATTTCATCAATTTATTATTATATCCTAGCCCAGGTCTCTTCCCTAAATATAAAACCAACATTGTACAATATTATATTGTGATACAAAATATCCCTACTTAAACACATTGTAATACTTGTCTACCATAATATAATCATTTAAATATGCTTATAAATGAAATATTTGTTCATTACCCTTGACATGCAATGATGATGTTTTGTTCCTAAGCTATAGTCACCTACACATACAGAAATAAAGTAATGTAGGAAAAAATTAAATACACCTACGAATTTATATCCTGAGAACAACACGCTGCATTTGTACCTTCACTTATTTTCACACACAAATACGCAACTGTAACCCATCAGAGAATAAAACACACACACAGGCAAAAACACACACACTAAAAATCACTCATAAAGATTCCTACAAAATCCCAACAGTTTTTTTGATTCATTTGTTTTTCCTGTTCGCCTGATGATTATTGTTTGGGTATAAAATCCATGAAACCCAAGTATCTCAGTCTAAATTCCATGCATTAAATATATATATCTAATATATATTTATTCATTAGTATTATATCATTGCTCTATCATAGATATTGAGCACGCTCCATATTTTATTGGACTTGGTTCAACAAAAAAACACAAACATAGTTACTGAAATCCAACACAAATTCTAATATATGTATATACATATATA